>DWHE01000061.1:0-14807 GCA_018247495.1 Satarupa nymphalis | reverse complement strand
GGCAAGGTTGCGAACCGGCTGCACCGACCTCAGACATGCCAAACAAATAGAGTATTGAGTAATAAGTAATAAGCGTTGCGTTACTTAGCTATTCGGTGATGTATGGCTATACATTACCTCTTATTCAAGATTCTCACTAGACTCGGTGATTAGCGCTTAGCAATTATACTTAGTATTTTGAAATTACACTGAAGCCATGTGAATCCGACTAAGGATGACGTTGTGAAGTCAAAACGCAATCTTCAAGGGTATCGCAGTATGCATGTACTGTGTTTCATAGTTGTAATCGGGTGACGTGTTCCGATGTACTAATTAGCAGGATAGTTAAAATTAATTTTTACTAGAAAATGTAAAATGTAAAAAAATAACATTTTGCAACATATCCTATCCTACTATTATTATGAACGGGGAAGTTTGTGAGGATGTATGGATGGTTGTTAGTTACGCTTTCACGCAAAAACTACTAGACGGATTTTGATGAAACTTCAAATTATTATAGCGTACACATCAGAATAAGATAAAGGCTATCTTTTAATATGAATAAATCTCGCTAAATTATAACAATAAGTGTAAAGTTGACTGAAATCCAAATTATGTATGAAATCCAAAAAATTTAAGAACTCATTCACACATTACTTTCGTTCATATCAACGTAGACAAGCATCACTTGTCATATATAAAGTCACAGGTCGCAGCAAATAAACTGTAGGGTGGCTAAGTCTACTTCCACTACAAATGTCCCTACCAGAAAACACTATGAAATATAACGTTAGACGTTACTTAAATCGATAAAACTGATTATGCTCTAATTACGCGGTCTGTCCGGTGGAACGGAGATAGCTGTTTCATATCCCACGACAATTAGCTCGTTTAATCATACCCCCGGGCGATACGAACATCGGAGAATTGGTAATGAGCATTCGTTATGCTTATAGAAATTAAAAAAAAAGCTTTATACATTTACACTTCCGTAGTAGGATTTCTTTTATAGTGAGTGGGGCTAATATACTAATTACTAAAACCTAACACACGAGAATGAACAATAACTTAAAAAATATTGCCTTGGCTGGGATTCGAACTCGGCTACGGAGCTGTTTAAGCAACAAAATGAAATCGACTTTTTTATTTGGCTAATTAAGCTTTGGAAAATTAAAATATATTCCCAAAGAAAATGTAATGCTATTCTCTAAAAATGTATTTTTCTTTATCCTTATGAATGGGAAACCAAGTAACTGTGAAATATTTTAAAATATAAATACGTAGCTCCGACTTGTGTTAATGCATTTACATCATCATACGTCATTGTCAAAATTAAATTAAGGAACAAAATCTTGTAACAAAGCATTACCTGCACATTACTCTATAAAATGTCTTCCTTATTCCTCGTTTAACAATAATTACTCTACATCCAATGGAATTATCCTCAACACAAATCAGCTATAAAATACAAGTTTATTATATTTTAAACAAATTTTAACATTTAGTTCCGTAATAATTTTAAAAAGAATTCGAAAGGCAGCCGAAATTTGTGATGAGATGAAAAGTTTAAGATAAAACATTTGTTTATCATAACATATGTTTATTATTTATAATTTTTTTTAAATAACAGATTAAACCATTTTCCATGTCGCAATTGATAGACACATTACCAACCAAACAAAGCGTTCTGAGTGCAATATCATAATGAAAGTATATACAACTATATTATTCAAATTATTTTTGAAAAAAAAAAAATACCGACTTAGTCCTCAGTAGTAGTAACGCAGCTGTGCATGGGTTTGAATAATGGTCAAATTAGACCGTTATAACTCCAGGTAACCGCATAGGCTTTTGCTATTCTTACACGAAATATGTTATAAAAAACCAAATATTAATCAAAAGAACTGTTAAGATCAAGCAATTCACTGGCCATCCGTACTTGTTGATATTCCTAATTTTTTATCAGTTTAAATATTTAACAACTTCAACGATTACGTAATATGACCTCGAAATGTGATTAATTAATTATTAGTTTTCAATAACGCGTAGTTTTTACTTGAAAAAGTTAAGAATATTAAAATCATAATAAAATATCATTGTTTCTAGATACCGTTAATCGAGACCGCGAATAAAATAGCCTTATGGGTAATGAACAACACCAAATCTCATGAAGGCGAAGGTTTACGGAACAATATAAAGAGGTCAATGGGCAACTAAAGAATTATGTCTTTCGTTATATTACGATTGATTGAAGAATCGTGCGAGTTTATGACATAAAACACACAATGTGTCAAATAGACCTTCACATAACTGTTCGAATATACCTTGAATTCAATAATGGTCAATTCTAATTGCGTCCTTTGCGGCCACAACCTCTAAGCTTTGGTTACGACATAGCTCAATAAAAAATACATTATGGCGTGTTCCATTGTGATTGAACAGAGCCAAAATTGTTTATAACGAACTTTGCGTAGAGAAAATATTTCGCTTTCGTTTTCATTCTAACCTCACATTTATCAGCAAATCGTAAAAAGATATTTGGGAAAAAGAACTGAAACAAGAATGAAACTGAAAATTTCAATGTAAAAAGAAATTCACGTTAATGCTGACACTTTTCACAATTGTATTGTGATCAAGTTCAGCGCGGATCACGCTCCTCATCACGGATAATGAGGTTCTTGTCCCTATTGTGACAATACAAATGTGTCTGAGTGGTTCGTTTTCACACCTTATGTATTATTTCGGGTTACCTGTAGAGGAACAGAAACTGATTATTAGAATATTTTCCAACGAGTACTTACGAGTAGGAGGTTCAAACTGCAGCGCCATCTAGTGGCTAGTTAGAACAAAGTAGACAGCTTATAAACTTTCTTCACGAAAGATATATGGGCATGAATCTTGGCGCTTATATATACTTTTACGAGTATATGCACCAACATTCATGGCGATGGTCAAATCGTTTCGGAGTATACAAATAATAAATAGACATACAGAAGTATTATTTACATGAGATAAGATAACAAGATGCAACGAGACCAAAATAACATTGACAAAGTTGTATAAAGGTCCAAACAAATCACGGAAATGTAGGAAAGACCGATTGTATTGCATAAAATAATTTTCATTCAAATATAGCCGATTGATTGTTGCCAATCGTATGATAATAGCCGATTTTATATAGCCAAAGAAAGTTACAATTAAATAAAGATATATGCTTACTTAATATATTTCATTGTCGGCTCCTGACCTAAATTGAAGAATTTAATTTTAAAATGTAATTGTGCTCATTTGAATACAATTAAAATCGTAAACCACACATCCGTACTTCTTTGTCACGATGATTGATATACGAGTCTTCGTCTTTAGTGTCTTAGTGTCTTATTTCACTTTAGTGTCTTATTTTACAAAAAAATGTTATTGTTTGCAGTTCAAAGGAAAAATAAGTTTTAAATTAAACCGGACAGCGTGATATTTTAATATAATAAATAATTTCAATATTGCTTTGTAGTAAAACTTTAGAGCTGGAAAATACTGTGTAGGTTCATTCGAATTATTTCTACCATCATATTTATGTATGCTGTTAAGCAACTCTTACGAGTTCAGTTTGAAGGCTGACGATGCTGGCATGCAAGGATATTATAAGGCGAACTTAGTCCTCAGGAGTAGCAACACAGCTATGACCGACATCATACAGGACATTTTTAAGTTGCTCGTATTTGTCCTGTCTTGTATTAATTTTTTTACAACCATGAAAGTAAACCTCTCCAGTCGAATCGCAACTAGTTTTTCTCATCATAAAAATTGTCGTTTTCGGAATAAAAACAGTAAACTTTTTCGCATTAAAATCATTCAAGTACTGGCACTGTGGAAACTGTATCGAAAACCTATTAGCAAAAGTTAAATGAACAAAGTTTCATATAGCGAATTTGATCCAGTTATGATGGCGACGTAATGTTTAAAGGCTGCAATATTAAAAACTCATTATGCAAACGATTGACGATCGGAAACATGATCAACGGGTGATTGTATCGAACGTACCTAATTATTATAACAATGCCGTGATACTGGTGTCTAATTAATAATTAAGTTATTTATTATTAAAAGATAAATTTAATGCAATGTCATAAAGAGCTATCAAGTTTCCTCCATAGTTATTTAATAACAATTTAAAACGGATTTTTCACGAAAGACAAAGACGATTTTAAAGCTAACAGCCTTACGCGTTGTGTTTAACATTTTATTGGCTTATATTTTAAAACAATGGCAATCGTCTACATTCGTTGGTGGTGGTAGAATCTACACAGCTAAGGGCGGGTCAGCACCACCAATATTCCGAGTTGTGTTTAAGCTTGCAGGGTTGTAGAAGCTGGGATGCTTAGGATATACGAGGCGACCAACCTATTCCTAATCAGCAGCACAGCTGTGACAAACTTTGACCACTATTGAGGCTGGTGGACCACTATTTACCATGGCCAATTTTATACTAAGAAAAAAAGCCTCTGCAAAGACCCTAACCACGCATCTATTAAAATCTAATATCCGAATGCGGCGAATTCTACAAGCTTTAAACTATGACGAAATATATTTACTTCGTAAACAAAATATTAATGACAATGTTTGGCAATTATAGTACTAGCTTTTAAATGCGCAGCAAAATTGGACATTAATAGGCGTGACACGAAAAGGTATAGGCTTCATACATGACAATGTAGCGACCGTGAGAATATTTCATAACCTCTACAATGGGGGCAATTTAAATCTGCCGTAGACACGCTCGGACTTGCGTTATTTGCATGTAACAGGCTGCTTTTGTTGTGAAATGTTTAATTTTTGAGCAATTAAAAATTTATAAACCGTGAGCGCATCGACAAACGAAATTCATTGATGCCGAATCGTTGATTGTTTGAGGATGCAATAAAGATTATGTGAGCATGATGCTTTCACCCAATCGACTTATTGAATGAGACAGTTACAATACTACTTGCTATCGCTGCCGAATCAAAGATACCCAAAATCTTAAATGTTTGTGGTTTGGTGACTCCGTGGTTCGTTGGTTAGGCTTTGACAGCTGTGAGTCTCGGGTTCGATTCCCGACTGGGGCAGATATTTACTTGGCAGATAAATGTCAGTACTTCGAATTTAGGTGTTAATTTCTGTTGTTTTATGTCACCCGCAACACGGGTTGTGAAGACCACGGCGTGTGATGTGGAAGTTTCAAGTGTGAGTGTGGAATTATGCGAGTGTGTCATAAGTGCAGAATTTTCTCCTTTGTTTTTTTTTCAACCGATTTTTTATTTTATGAAAAAAAGAATTGTCCAATTTCGACTGTCCACTGGCCGAACAGTACTATGTATAAAAAGCTAATTTTTTATATTATTGTTGGTATATAAATGTTTACAAATAATCTAGAAATAACCTGGCACCGTGTAATTTTTATGTCTCAATAATATAATCAAAATTATAATTCCTTCGAATTTAAATAAGTTCAATTTAAATATAATATCTAACATTGACTTCTAAAGATATGGAAGGGGTTATGTAATCTCGTGATTAGAGCCTCTCGGTAATCTGTTTCGGTATTAACAAACTTTGTGATAACACATTCACCTACATGCTTCCTCAAGCGTGCCGTGTAATGCGGATAACGAAATTATAAGCGCAAACCTTCAGAAGATTAACATACCGAAATAGTTTCGAAGTTAGTTAGCGAACTACGTGAGTGAGAGTGCAATGCTGTGGTATATGACGGTAAAATACTAATTAGTTGGTTTTCGATTAAACGATCACGTATTATTGTAACCATGATAGTGGATTCGTATATTCGGGATGGTTATGCAACGATTTCAACGAAATAAAAACGTTCAAAGCTCTCGATTTAGGTGACTCTAAGATAACTTATGATGGATAGGAACATTGTTCTACTAGTTAGATGTTAATTTTGATAACAATATCGATCAGCATTACAAAATCTCGTAAGAGTAAATGATTATAAATGAAACTGGTGGTACTGGTAAGTGTAGAAGGCACGATAGCATATGGAAGATCAATCATTTGATGGAGCAAATGTTTTTTTTTATTGCTACTCCTGAGGACTAAGGTGGTCGCTTCATTTATTCAGCGCGTACCGGCACCCACACCCTTCAAACTGAAACACGACTCGCAAGAGTTGCTTCACAGCAGAAACAGATGTAGAAATAGGTGGTACCGACCCGGTCAAATCTCAATACGTTCTACCACCATGCGCCCATTAGAATGACAGCTAGGAAGGACAAATGGCAATACCAATTTTTACCCAATTAAACTAAATATATATATATATATATATATATATATATATACCAACCCATATGTATGGACTTAATATATATGTGAAGGAGCTCAAGAAACAGATAAAGTATTTGCCATTTCTGTCACACACACTTGTTCCGTTCGCAAAGGTCAAACCCACCCAACTCTTCGTGAAAACTTGTAGATTACACCATATGGTAATTTGAGGTTTAAAGCCTTTATTTACCGATTATTTATTGAACATAACAATTTAATTTTGAATTTGGTTACGACTAACTTCATTAAAAAATCTGATCTTTGGAAACGTGAATCTCGTTGAAATAACATATCTGTGTTACGTATTAAGGCCTCTTTATTTATTTGTACAAATTGTTTTGTAGAAATTTATGTATATCAACAATATACTTTTGGTAGAATGCTGAAGATAAATTGCTCGAACCGTCAATATTTAAATCGAAACAGAGCAGTGACTTCGCGTAATTACTTGCCAACAAAAATGTTGGTCTCTTGCAGTTCAAACTCAATACCAGTTTTGTTGTATTGCTTGAGAATTTTCTAGACGAAGTTTTCTCATTTAGCAACGTAACGACTGCTATTTAATGTTCTATTTGTATTTTAAATAATATCTTAGTCAGGATTAAATGATTAAAAGTCTTCAGATACTAAATGCTCATATTAGAAAAAATAACAATTTGAATTTAAGTTGTTGCTGCTAAATCACTTTCACGAAATTTTAACTATTTGATAATTTTCTTTTTATTTATAATGAACCCTTTTAAAAAAAGAACAGAAGAAGATGTATTGATTCTGCTTGCGAGTGCGTACGACTGTACTGACTGTGTTAAGTCCAGAAGAATTATCAAATAGATTGAGCATTATTTCGTAAAAACTGGTCAGTTAACCTGGTGTTAAGTGATAGCTGCAGCCCATGACAACTGTGACCAGCCTCACAGATCGTTCCCTTCCGTCCCTGCAAACTGAAATTACTCGTAAAAGTTGCTTCACAACAGCAATAGGTAAAAATAAAAAGCAACTATAATCTTATATATATAACTTAATCTATATAAAGTATAGTAGAATAAAACGAAGATCACACACGATAAATGTTATTTAACGTCCAGCTGTAACAAAATCACATTACAACTCGTACATAACCACGGACATCGATTCCGCTTTGCATGAATAGGCGGTCAGCAAGTACACTAGAAACGGCTCGGCGGGCCGGAACGAGACGCTTTCACGAATCGAATGCGCGCCGCGCCGACTGACGCACTGCACGCCACTGCCAGTAGGAACACGTTTCACTGAGTCGTTTGCGCCGTTTAGTTACAAGACGAGTTGTTCTATTACCCATTCGTACATTTTCAAATATTTCTTTTCATGCAGAATGAATTTTACAACACAGATCGAGCATGGATTTGTTAGTTGAGTTGTTACCACTACCATACTTTTATTTTTACACAAATGAAATTAAACTTAATATTATATAGAACAATAATAATAAAAAAAATAGTAAGAGTGATCATTTAATAGATTATGTTAAATCGATTCGTTAGTATATAAAATTTTTTGAAAAAAAAACAAATGAATAAAAGTATGGCTGTTTAAAAAAAACAGTTGAAGAAATAAATGAAAATAAAAACGGATACACTAAGGATAACTACAATATAAACACATATGTTAATAATATTCACAAACGACTGTGACAACTTACTATTAGTTGTCCTATTGTCTATTGGAATTTTGTATTAAATAACCTTTATTCTATTTAAACATTAAATTTATCATAACAGATATAATAATATCCAAAATGAACGATGCCACAAATGTACTGCTATATTTCAAGCCTTAATATAATGAAACGTACCTGCCAGAAGAGTATAAGATTGAATTCTCTCCGCTGGAGGTAATCATCTCAACAATATTTTTGCGGGGCTCACTACATAAATAAAACGTTTCTCTAACAGAAATGGCGGTGCTGACATAAACCTCGACCTATAAGATGGATTCGCGCGGGAACGAGTAGACCGACTTCATTTCCGCGATTCCATTTCATACCGATTGGCTAGCCAACAATATTCCCACCCAGTACACCCCATGGCATTCTTCGTTATTACTAAAGGATCCTTTATCTGCTGGACACATTCAACTAGTTTGGTATGGAATGAGATCATTAGTTTAAACTAGTTAATACTTCGTGAAATCGTCTGAAGGTATTCGAGGTAATTTCCATTCTTATTACGTCTTAGTACTAGTATGATTACGACATATCCCTAATCCCAAAAAACCAAATTAACAATTTCGCACTTACAACCCCGCCGAATGATACCCAGTGTTACGGGTGGCGGAGACAAAAAAAAAACAAAATAATACCCAAGACCTGAATAGACACTTATGTGCGAAATAAACGTCTAACCCCGGCCGGTAATCAAACCCCAGACGCATAACTCATCTGTCAGGGTCACTAACTAACAAACTACGGAGTCCTCGTGATGACCATTAAATAAAATGATGAATATCGTCTCTTGAGTGAATTATATAAATAAGTTTGATTTGTCCTCGAAAAGTGTTGGTTTTAAGGACGTAATAGTCATTGTTGCCTCCTACCCCTGAATATTAATTAATTTATATATTTTATTAAATTAAAGGAGCTAAAAAAATTTTATTTTCATAAACACCAAAAAATCTTAGCCATAAAATTCTTGTCTTAACAGTGATAAGAGATCAATTTTAAAGAGAATGTATTGAGATTCATCAAGTCTTTTATAAAACGGGAGAGTTAGCAGCAAAAGGCAATTTAGTTTCCCCGTGCCTCTCAAATCAATTTCATCAAGCGTTGCCACTTTGAATACGCACTGTACGTTTGCCGATCAAAGGATTCGGACTAATATGAGTTCGAAACGCGATATGTTAATGGTGAAATTCTATCAAGATTTTTCTTTTGGCACATTGTATTTAAGTAAAACAGTATAACTATGCATCAGTTACCCAATTGATACCAGTGATGCGTAAATAGCTTAAATCCCTCAAGTTAATGTATGATTTGTATGAATTAGTTTTTTTTTGTAAAAACATACATTGTACGTTACAAAGATTTTTCATTATTATTAGTGTAGCAAACGGGCATGCAGTCAGCGGATGTTAAGTGATCACTGCATCCCATGACAACTGTAAAGTGGGTCATTATCCAGTTTGGGATCAGTCACAGCTGCTTTGCTACTCATAAAGCCTATACAAGCTAATACAAGAATTTTTCTTAAATACTTAAAAAGTAACTAATATTTTTTTTTCAACGACTGCGCCGAATTATTATAAAATTTCGTTGAGAACGCACACTTCCAAAGTTCTGAAAGCTGTCGCGAAAAGTTTGTATCGAACATGTCAGAACTTAACGGTACCCTAACCTAAATATTAATCTCTAACCGTCAAACAATATCTCGCCGTTTATCAGTCTTAACTAACTTATTCCCGAAGTTTGAACGCTATCAGACACCTCGATACTCCGATTGGATAGCCAATTACTCTCTAATTGATCATCAATAAATTGGAGAGAATAATGTAATAACAAGTGATAGTCGTTCCACAGAAAAAAAAGATTTACCATTTCACGAAGATTATTAAATATTTCAGTCCCAAGAGGCACCTCTTTCGTATTCAATTTGGATATACCCAATTTCGGATCTATTGATTAAGGAACGGAAACTCAAGTTCGGCTTAGCGGTAGATTATCCTAAACACAATGTATTCCAATAAAAAAAGGGGAAAAGGCTGCGTAAAAAAGTTATTGTTTAAACGTATTTTACACGTCCACCCTCATCAATAATCCATTTGTATGTACTGTATTGTATGTATTGTTATTTATCAGAAATAAGAGTTTTACAAAATTTTATTAAAAAGCATATTAAATCAGCACTGTCTATCAGATTTAGAACCAGAGATAATAGAACAAAAGTGATTCCCAGCAATGTTTAAAAATGTTACTTCAATATTCATAATCGATTCAACAAATTTAAACGGACAAATCAAAACTGTATTGCGGTATTTTGTGCACCAACAAAAAGTTTTATGCATTCAATGACTGTTGTCAATTTTGCGAACTGAATTTTTTATTTAAATTATTTATTTTTGTTTCAGGTGTGACAGAGCTCGGCATGGTGTTCGATTTCACGCATCTATAAGTGCCAATCCGATTGCCAAATATGGCATTGTTGGATGTGAAAAAGACTTTCAGCTAATGTTATAGTTTTGTATATTGAGACAATCGCATCGATGTTACGGTGAGATTAGATAAAACAAAATGGGACGTCGTCGCTGGAGATTCGTCACGATCTCAGCGTTCCTGCTCTTCATCATAAAAGACACTCAGTGCCAAGGTATGATTTATGTGTTTGTTTCAACTTAATGCAATAATTAATGTGATCGATAATTTTTTATGTACACACTACACAGGTATAAATTTATTATCTGTGGAAGATTTTAACTTTTTTATGGAAGTAATTTACATAATAATTGTATGTTATACAAATATAACCTTCGTATGAATTGCCTGAAACAAAATTGCTGTAAAAACAATATATTGGTGCCATAATTTATCCAGGTTGCAACCGATAAATACTGCTACCATATCTATTTCTGGTGTAGAAACTCTTAGGAGTTGTGTTTCAGCTTCAAGGGTGTGGGTACACTTAGGGTATGTGAGGCAAGGCGGCTTAGTTCTGAGGAGTGACGTAGCTCTTCCGGACCTCGAACGTGGAAATGGTCAAATTTGAGGTTGGACATGGTTGTTACGAACTGCACTGAATAAACACCTGCTAAACTGCAAGCATCTTTGCTACTCTTACACCGATTTGTTTGTTGTTATATGTATAAAATAAAGTTGCGCAGATAATCGAGCTTTTCTCTATAGTGCGTGAACATTAGATCCGTAAAAAAAAAAAAATAATCCGCATAATTTCCGAATGGATTTCCTATTACGCTTTTGTAATACACATAAACCTACCAGTTTGACTTTCCTTTTCGTTTATTTCTAAAATTGCATAATTCATGGTTTCTCGTTTGAATGCGCAAATAGGGATGAGGGTCGTAAGTGAGGTAAAATATTTGACTTTAACCCAAAGTTTGGCAAAAACTCTCCAACAAAACGGCATTGAAGGACAGAGACATCGGATCCAATATTTCCGCAGCCGTTCTTTATTATTAAAGGGGAACTAAGTAATTCAGAAACTTACAGTTAAAGTTAAGAAATGAGATTCTCATCTCAGTGCTATAGACGATAATATGTTTGAGCATAATCAGCATGTTTTTGCGTGGAAGGAATTTTGGTTACTGATATAAATGTATATTTTACGGTTTAAGAGTGGCAAGCTGGCATACAGTTCACCAAGTGTTAAGTGATCAAGTGATTGGACTTGTGTTCTGTTCGGGGTAGTTCACAGCTACGTTGCTACTCCTGAAGACTAAGTTTGTGTTCTCATATATCCGGTGCGTGCTGGCTCTCATACGCTAGACTAATACAAACATAACCTAGTAAGATTTGTTACACAGCAGAAATAGATATGATACTGACCTTGTCGAAACTGCATATGTTCAAATAAAATAAAATAAAAATTTTCCCATAAAAATGCCTATTTTCAGGCGGATAAGATAATAAGCCGTAGAGAAAAAATCATTTCATTCTTCTATAAGCTACTTTTCAAGTAGAAATGATTGTGGAAATTTATTTATTTGTTGCTGTTTCTATTAAAGTAGACAAATTATGTTAGTATTAAAAATGAAATGTAAGTTCAAGGTGTAATTTCCCGATATACTTCTATAAATGTACATCTACAATACAAGTCCTGCTTTATGTTGATATGGCGTGGATGAATGCAAAATAGAAAAGAAAAACACTATTGGTTACACTGTAAAACGATTGAAACAAAAGACGAATGTAAAGTAATGTGTGGGTGTGAACAACCACAACTGAACACTCGCTAGCGCTCCAACGTAATGGACATTAGTTAAAAAAATAGATAAAATCGAAAACTTGAAACATTCTTTATCGCTGCAGCATTATAGGTAAAAAGTAATTTAACACGTTTAAAAAAATTCCTAGCGGCTATACTATTTATATAACGATTCCGATATTACAAGTAACGCCACACAGTACTACAAAGTGTTTATTTAGGACACATCTCGGAAACAAAATAAGAATCACTTATTTAGTTATAACTAAATATAATTTATCCAAAGTACAATGCACGTTTTGTATACAAAACTATAGTTTACTTACTGAGCTGTAGTGTAGAGTGTAAACAAATGTATTTTATTTACATGTATATTTCACTCCAGTACTAGCTGGTAAAAATATGTTTAATTTTAAACAATACAAAAATAGTTGCAAATAGTTTATGTACGCATTTCTGTAAAAAGTAAAGAAAATCGAGTGTGATTTACACAAAACAAGCTACATGGAGGTGCGTGGGTGAGCACGAGCCCCGCCTGACCGGCGCGGTATTCATTATTCAACAGTCACGAACGCCCCATGCGATCGGCGCCTGCAATTAGGCTCTATTCAGACTGTGAGTTCAATTCTTTTAAGAATGTAACATCATACTTTTAGTCACCATTCAAAAATTATATAAATAAATTCAAATTCAAATGAATTTTCATTTATTTATTTTATTTATCCTTTCGGCTAACTGCACTATTTGCAGGTGATAAAATAATGTAACTTTTGAATTACAATTATAAGTATTGTTTTTTAAGTTTAACTTATTTATTAGAAATTTAAATTATATATAAGGTTACAACTTAATAAGTTTTTGTGACTACCACATTGGCATTTAAGCTACTGTAATGCTCATTAAAAATGAGTATCAGTAAATTAGTAACTTTAGTTTGATTTAAGCTTTAAAAAAGTTTAATTTAGTATTGACTAAATAATATCATAGCTACTAGCAGATTTATTCTATTGATTTACTTATTACAGTTACATATTTAACAAAAATATATATTTTGCTTCGTCACGCTTGGTTTTGCCCACGGTGTCCCTCTCGTAACTGCAATTATCCAGATTTCCGTACTAACATACATTCCTCTTACTATATGAAATTCCGAAATATGAGTATCTAAATTTGCACAATCGCGTAATATTCTAAATTTTCAGACTACCAGACAAGCCGTTTTTGAGTTTTAAATAAGGCTACAAACAGACAGACACAAACTACAATTAAAAAAACTGAAATCAGCGAATCATAAATACATATTATATCACGCAAAAGTAGAAAAACTACTCAAATTCACAGACGCTACAGATTTTTTTATATTAAAAGAAAAGATCAATTTATTTAATTAACAGCGCCATAACAGTCTAACCAATTTTTTATCACACAATAAATATATTCTATCATTTTCCATTTCACTTCGTAATAGTTGGAACGAAACAACAATTTCATTTTCCGCGAATATTCTTGGAAATGCTGCTTCATTTAAGACCAAGTGTTTATTGCGAGGCACGTTGAGTCACAGGGTAGTGCGCGGAAAAAGTTACACGAAAGAAATCTCTGTTATCATTTCGCTATATTGCATTTTGTGCAACTCGTTGTCTTATGTACGCTTGATGAATAACAACGCGATTTTGTTAAGCCGTAAGCACCTCACTAAAGTAGTTCAGAAACTGTCTGCCGCGACATTTGTCTGCAAAATATACCTTCACGATGCTCTCGTGTTTAAGTGCCAATATACATGAAAACATATTACGAAACCTTTTAAACACTTTGCGTTTCTTGATTAGCTTATCAAACGAATGTCTTCATCTCCATACCATACATTTGAAGAGGGTTACCTGAAGACTCGAAAAACTGAGAATTTAAGTTTAAGCATTAAGACAGTAAAACAATTCAAAGCAATTTGACCCTTGAAATATTAAATAGGTGTTAATTAACTCGTGATCGTATAGTTTCATGTAACTTCCATCATTTATCATCATCACGGTAAAAGGAGTACACTCTCCTGAACAAGTCGTCTTATGAGCTTATGAAGTCAACGGGTTAAATTAAAAAGTTGCAGGATTAATCGGTGTTTTTATAGATAGGTGAAAGCTATGTCCATCAGTGGAGTTTGGCACCGTCAAAGAGCTAATGGAAGGGTAGATAGGTGGAAAAATATGCTCGTTTGCTGTTCTTTTGCCAGTAAAAGAATGTGCAACTTGATTCACGTGTCCGTTATAACATTTGGGAAAGTGTACGTGAGGATCCACTGTAACGGGAGATGAGGGGGAAGGCAGCGGGCTTCCAAAAGATATTAAATACCGTTCAGAGAGTGTTTAGTTAAAAAATATTTACGTAAGAGTACCTCGAACGAAACAAAACGTTTTCTTGTTGATACATACAGAAGCAGTCGCTAAAATACTTTACAATGAGACTTGTATAAATATAGTAATCTTTAGTAGCGATACGTATAATAAAAATATAGTAATCTTTTTTTTTTTTTTTTTTTTTTTTTTTTTTTTTTTATTGGCAAAAGCCAGCAAACAGGCCTACGGGCCACCTGATGGTAAG
>DWHE01000060.1:0-14868 GCA_018247495.1 Satarupa nymphalis | reverse complement strand
TTTTAGTGCACATTAATGTGTTTTAGAACAGTTTTCATTTGAAGTCGGTTTTTTTGTTTGTTATAATTTTTATTTATTACCAATAAAAAATAACGTTCCGGACGTTTCTCAGAAACCAATTGTATTAAAGAGGCAAATTATGCAAAAAAAATTTATATCTATTTTTTAAGAAACGACAGATTGCGTGTTTTTCGCTCGTTTAAAACCAATAGGCCTACGGGGATGGGGTAAATAAAAGAATTAAGTTTGAAAGTAACGCATATATGCGTAGTTATTATTGTGACAGAATATTTACAAAGAAAAGTAAACATAGTATAACAAAAGCACATCTAGGTATATTTTGAAAAAGAAATGCATTTAATAGTCACAAACATTATCATGAATCGTAGCCGTCATATGTGCCAACTACAACTCTACTATATTGTAATGGCTTGTGGTGGTATTGCTTTGTGTTCTATTCTACACAGCATTACGAACGACAATCTTAGATGGTTATCGTATAATACTTAGTAATTTTTAAGTGAATGATAAGCACGTTCATATTGGAATGTTTATTTGAATTTTAAAGTATGGGTATGATTTTCGGTTTGTTTACAACATGTATATTAGCCCACGAAATTAATGTTGTTGCATTTCTTTGACACATATGATTTGATTTTCCTATTTTATATTGTTAAAATATGTAATTGATTAGTTGATAATGGTTTCGGTCGAAAGTATGATAAAATCGTTTAAAAACTGCAAAAACTTAAGACAGGATCCGAGTTATGGTATTAAGCACTATTAACAAAATTGAAAAAAGTATGAGTTTGTTCTTAGTTTGAATCGGCTTACGAAGCTGAGAGAGAGAAAAATATTATCTTGTCTATAAGTATTTATAAATAATTAAGTATCTTTCACATCCTTAACAGTTATAGTTGCGGGTAGGATATTGTATAAATGTAATTTAGAAATGATTAAAGTCAATAAAATATTACTGAGTCCAAGTTAATACAATAAAGTAATTCGTGGCGCACAGAAAAACATTGTGAAAATTCTTCGAATATTTTTACAAATCTATAAAATTAACTAATATTTAGAAAGGAGTTTGGGCAGTCGAGTAAAAAGTTCAGCATTGATAATAATTTCAAAATATTATCAATTTAGTATAAAATTATCACGTGTTCACATACATAACAACATTATGACTTATCTAGGGAACAATTTATTATCACTCACTCATAGTGCGGAAATTTTTTTAAATATTTACTAACTTACATTGTATTCCTACATCAATTTCTATAACTATAAGCAATTTATCTATGTAGAACGTGAATTGTAATAAACGGTTTAAGTCAAAGACTTACGATGAAGAATAGTAAAGTTATACTTTATATTCTGTTGCAATATAGAACATGCTGTTTTTAATTTTACAATTACAAGTATTTCTTTCTATACATTGTGTGGTAATTACTAATTCTAAATTACTTAGCTTCCGTCCCAGTTTAGAATCCCTTTTGGAATTAGGTTATCTTTTCCTTTATATATATTTTTTTACTTTTAGTATATATTTCATTGGTCCAAAATGGAATTTTGTGCAGTTAGGTTTACCTACGCGTTTCTCCATTTACGGATTAAAATATTTTTTCTTTAAATTATTCTATTAAAATATACCTTTAGGGTATAATAATATAATGTTAGAACATTTTTGGACACTTTGATATGTTTTACGTCTATTAGACGCGTGGGTCATATTTATTTGTATGGGACAATTGCGTATAATGAAGCATTTATACTAATCATTTAAAAAAAGGTACTCATTAAGACACGTTGGATTTTAGGGAATAGTTTATAAAAAGTGATGCTGAACTTTTTCTCTGGCCTTACAGGTATAATTTTATTATAACAAATTACATTAACGTTCTATGATCTAAATTATATTTAAATAATTTAAACCTAAAAGGTAACTTCCAACGGTTCACTGTAACATACGTGCCGGGGACGGCTTTGCGCACGTCCGGTCTTCCATTCATACTTGACAATTATTATAATTAACAAATGCCTTAATCATTCGTAAAATTACAAAATTCGGTGTTTACAAGCCAAATTTTTTACATTTGTAAGTCTTGTGACTAGATTTTTCTTATTTAAATAATACACAAGTAAATAACATAGGAATATTTGTACGACGAGATGCCATTGATCACGAGCGGTAACTCAAATGCAGACTACTAGGTAGATAATTATATAGATATAACGGAATCACACAAAAATATACATTATTTTACAATAAATTAAGTTTACCTAAGTCTCTACTTATGACTATGTAATAAAATGTCTTTTAATATTAAAATTAACCGTCATATACGAAGCGTGGACCGATTCCGCGAGAGATCGAGTCCTATAGTTTTTAACTAATCTCTAGAAAAATATTTTTAATCTTAAACACTTATAAAAATAACGGAGTCGGCCCTAGAAAGAAGATGATAGGGTTTGAAAAGGCGGTGTGGTCCTCGGGAAGTCGATGCGGTTAGGTAATCTAAGGCGTCTAGAAAGGCAGGCTGGCGCGGAACATGTTCTCGATGAGGGGCGGTGCGGGCACCAAGTCCTCGAGTTTGAGATAAAAGATGCGCTGTAGTCCTTGCACGGAGAGTGAGCGCAGCTCTGGCAGCGCGCCCAGTACGCGGCTGAAGTGCGGCGCGCCCGCGGCGTTAGCGCCTCCACTGCCCGGAATGTGGGCGCGAAGGCATCCGATTATCTTCATCTGAAGTTGCTCCACGCGGTGAGGCTCCTTTAAGCCGTGTCTCTCTGTTAAACATGATTAAATTATTAATAACACTGATAATAAACTTGTTGAACAATATTCATAAAAAGCGAAGAATTTCGCCAAGGGTTTGTCAAATAGGTATACTTATGAAGTCTATTAAGTAAAATGTTCTACAGCAGGCGTACTAAAGTATTATTAAAACGTACCTGTTATCAAAGTTAATGCGCAGAGGCAAGCGAAGGTAGAGATGTCTATATCCATTGAGTGCAATGTGTTGCTGAAATCGAGTACTGCGTGCAACCAGTCTCCGAACGATCGTTGACATTGACGTTTGTCAAGGACTAGACCATTGCAAAAAGTCAATTTTGTATCTTCTGGTCGAGTACGATATGCCAGTCGCAAGACAAATAATTCAAGACGCGCCGACGCAAATAATTGTTCTCGGTCTTCTGGGCACAATTCACCATAGCCAGGGACTTTCTCAGCGAACATCTTTATCATGTCTATAGAATTGCTCAGTAATGAATAAAATTGTTGTATCACCTCCAAATCTGATATCGGTGGCTCCAATGGGCTTGGCTCTCTGTACTGTGAAAAATCTAGGTTTGCAAAGTCAGGAGAAGTGTCAACGTGCGCTCTAACTAGAGCAGTAATCAGCGAAATGGGTGGACTGGGAGGTGATTCCTGAGGACACTTCGGTTTTGACGGCAATCGTCCCCGTCGCCCTTTCAGTGAATCAGTTCTCACAACTTCCTTGACCATGCCCACAGTTAAACATTTTTGAAATCGGCAGAATTGGCATCTGTTCCTTCTTCTCTTATCCACGGGACAAGATTTTTCGGCTAAACATACGTATTTTGATCCTTTCTGCACGGTTCTCTTAAAGAATCCTTTACAACCTTCACATGTACGAACTCCATAATGTTGGCAAGCCGCTGTATCTCCACAAACGGCACAAAGTTGACTCGGAGAAGGAGGCGCTGCGCGTGACACGACGTTGTCTTGTGGCGCTCCGCCAGGGGAGCTCGAAGCTGAGCTTGGAGCTGATGCTTGCATGCAATGTACTCGACTACCGTGTAATTTCGGGCTGTCGTTAGAGCTACTAGATTCGGATCTTTGCACTGGTAACGAAGATCGCCTTTGTCTCGCTGCTTGATCAGTAGCTAGCAAGTCGATCGAGCTTGGAAAAGGCGGTAAAGAGTACGAATCCTGATTATTAGGTAGTCCTCCAGTATCGAACGTGGGGCTACATGGCTGAGCTGGAGCGTAATATGGGGACGGAACGTATGGAAGTGTAGGTTGGTGGTATTGGTACAACAATTGTGTAGACGCATGCCCTTGGTGGGAATAAGAGTTATTATAACAGTCTTCGTCCATCTTCATACCGAATTCTGCCATTTCTTGCTTAGGGTAACGGACTGAATAGGTTTCTTCGAAACTGGGCAACGCAGGCCCGAGTATCGGCGACGGAGTTTCGCTAACTGGAGTCGTACGGAACGACTTGAACTCAGGAAGTATTGGTGCGTGAAATTCGACGTCCGGGAATGGGTCTAGATTATCTTCTAAGATTTCCGACGAATCTTCTTGATATTGTGGTGACAGCAGATCAGTAAAGGATGAACCGTAGTTGCTCTGTAATAGAAAAATAAATCAATAAAGAAGGCGGTATAAATGTGGTAGGCGGAATGGCTCGCGCATGGGTGGACGGTGCGCACCAATAGCATTATTATTTTGACATTTTAAGTTTTTACTACTTGCTTCATTGTGATACACATTGATACTATCAATAATTGTATTGAGGGCCAGGTGACTGATAATTTGACATTCTTTTTTAGAAGCTGAAAACTAAACTTACTTGCATTTGTATTTCAAAAAAAAACAAGCGTATTTCCCCCCGTTTAATGTTATTCTGCGTCTATGTATTTAACACTAGAGCAAATAGTAAATATACTACACTGACAAACATAAAAACCGAACGTAAGTTATTCAATTATAATTCACTAGCCGACCCGACAGACGTTGTCGTGGCCATATTTAAATAAATTTGTTATGACCATTCATGATGATGTTGAATTGTTTTTATTTATGTTAATTTATTTGTCCAGAAAGTTCTTAGTCCCTCTCGGGCGTTCTCAGACGACCCTACCAAAATTTCATCACATTCTGATCAAAGGTTTAGGAACGCATAGAGGACGAACATACGAATAATGATTTTGTTTATAAAAAAATTTAAAGGTTTGTGTAAAGCAGCGTATTACTTACGTGTGTTTGCAGCAGTAGCATGCTGGAGGAGTTAGACGTGAAGGCGCTTGGCGAGCGCGGCTCTAAGGCGCTCGGCCCTGTAACAACAAATATCACATTTTGAACTCACTCTACTACTAATAATCAATAGAGAACGTATATGATATATTCCATGGCGTATGTTCAGTATCAGTTATTATCAATTAAGGCGAGGAATTACAAAGTCGAAACAACATCAAAGACCGTTGGGCGCCGAATGCGCTGATAGGCGTCTGGAAGCGAGTTGACGGCTTGGTACTTTGAACTATCACGCTATACAATCCATGCATCATTTATATTTACCCTCGGCGAACATACTTTGGTTCCTGTTTCACAACGAGCACACGTAATTGAGAAATCAATATCTACTTCTGGTAACTGGAACAGAAGACGACTATACGCTATCTTTCTACGGCCGAAAATGACAATCAAAAAGAAAGGTCTTCTAATTTATACTGTACTTTTAGCAGCCAAATATTGCCGTTTTGAATACATTGTGTCACGGTCGTTGATTCGCCACGCCCCGAAAATTGAATCCTATGTATACATTTCATTTTTATATCGTAAAGAACGTTTCAACTAAAACATGGTTATCAATTAAGTTTGCGCCATAATCAGTCACTTTTGGGTCGATATTCCCATAACGCTCCAGCTCGACAGCTTTTGGGGCGAAAAGGCGGCAAATCCCTTGGGAGGTTATGAAATCACTGGCATTTGCAATTTCTATTATGTTAAGAACCATTAATTCCAGCCTTAATAAGGTATACTCACAAGGTAAAATATTAGATTTTTGTTATTGTTTGTAGTGTTTTTTATGGAATAGACCGTAGGCACTGATGGTTTTTGTAGTTATGTACCTGCTCTAGTAACTCTGCTAGTGTCTAATTCAATACGCTAAAGTTGAAATAAAAATATCTCGACGTTTTACAAATATTAACCTTGATGATACATACTCAAATTTATATTGACTTTTTTTTTTTAAGAAAAACATCTTACTTTATTTATACTTCTGTAGTGATAGTAATCTGTATATTATAAATTTGGATGTCTGTATATATATGCGATCGCAAAACTCCAACGCTATTCAATCTGATCACCATAAGAATGACAATGTACTTTTCTATGAATAATTTTTATTTATAAGCTATCTAATTTGCTAATACTCGCCACTAGAGGGCACTGAAGCACACCAACTTATTTGTATAGAGAACAGAGTTATTTTATACAGGCAGGACAACGTCTGCCAGGCCTAACCAGTTCTATATAAATATAATAATAGCAGGTCTATCGATCTACGCGCATCACCCAATACATACTAGGTAGATTGCGAACAAATTTTATGGTTTCATACCTTAGATTTGTAGTCCCAATCTTCAAAAAGACAATTTTATAAATTTAGAGGATGAAATGAAGTTCATAAGTTAGGAAGGGAACATCGGGATATTTTAAGCTGCGAGCAAAGTCATGGGTGAAAATGAATTAACAAATAAAGTAAGTAATTACTGTTTTAGTATTTACATTGTCATTGTCATCTAACTTATTTCCAAACGTTGTGAAAATATTTAAAATTACAAATAATTAATTTTTTCAATCTTTTCAATAACATTAGATTTAGGGTGGTGGTGAACTGTTTCGTCGAGCCTGTGCTACCATTACTAAATGAAATTTATTTTTAATGTTTTCCTTTAATTTTTCAATTGTATCATTGTACGGTAAACGGGACGTTTTATTCTGTCCTAGCTCAACGTTCCAAGGTCTGAGACAGTCGTGTCACTTTTTCTGATGACTACGTTGGAATGCCTCGTGTCTGCTAGTTCTTAGGTTGCTGGCAGCGATACCTCTAAACATCAAATCCATACTCGTAACTACTCTATGATATAAACTTTAGAGAGAAAAGGAAAGACAGAAAGAAAGAAAACATATTTATTTACTAAATACCGTAGCACAAACAAACTCATATTTACATACCTATAGCGCGTCCTTATCAATTACATAAATAAAAATTTCATGATGTTCGTTAGTAAGCGCGCGATCTGAGAATGGCTGGGCTGATTTTTCCAATTTTTATTAATACGCTTTTATTTTAAAATATTTTTTATTACCCGAACGAGGTATTAGAGAAAGTTTCGAGGAAAATTCGAATTTTCGAGAACAAATGAAAGTGCTTTTTCAATTGGATTTTTGTATAAACTTGGATTCCCACAGTGGATATGCATAATTTCTGCTGCATAAAAAAAAGAAAATTTCTTTTGGTTGCGACAAAGCCGCATAGTTCCAAGTAGATCATATTTCATACACATCACAAATCAATTTAATAAAGTATGGACAGGATTACCTCTGACGGCGACTAATTGCTTATTAATTAATTACCGAAATGAAACTTGCAACTTCTTAAATTGTGTAAGTATATAACGGTTAGTTTACCTATTAAAATACTGATCACTATTATTTATTTTTATTTATTTATTTTTTATGTACACAAATACAGAAAAAAAAACGATAAAAAAAATTAGTACAAAAGTACTGCTTATTTCTAAAAGAAATTTCTTCCAGCAGACCCAGGAAGACGAAAAGGAAAAGTATACATACCTATAATAAATTTTGTGTGCTAGATTAATATAATGATAGTAAATAAATAATTATGTATGTACATTGTACATAACATGTATACCTAACCGCATATCGTACCTAACCATATACAAACACACAGCTGTCTTATTGTAATGATGGAAATCGTTAGTGGAAGATGAGTTGAGTGATGCGTTCACTCTTGAAGAATCACATCTCGAGTCTCGGAAAATATGAATAAGAGAATCATCTGTATTACTAAATAAAAATCAAGTGTCTGTTTGCTGTGTCAAATATCAGCTATTTACTAAACTAATCTTTATGAACATTTTTGTTGTTAATATTAAAAAAACTCCTTAAACTTTTGTTCTAGCGACTTAATATAGACGGTTTGAACAATTTGTAAAATATGAATATATTTAATTCGTTAATATTCGGTATTCGTTTCGCGTATAAAAGTAAAAAAACCAATGACCAAATATAAATTTAACAAATACTTTCTATCAATATCTTAATACGAATATTTGCTATCAATATTTTTTGGTTGTTTGTTGGATTCTATTATTTCAACATTATAACAGTTACTTGACATTAATGTTGAATTGGAATTCAGACGTTAAGTCATACGTACAGACAATTTAATTTGAGGTATAAAATGTGAGGCATAATTTTTTTTTCTAATTATTTATACTATCATAACCGTCTCTTACTAAAATGTTTGCTTTTAATCTGGACCATAAAAATTTCTGCAAGGCTTTGTCACCTTAAAACCTTATCACTTTAGTTTAACTTAGTGTTACACATACACAGTACATAGACACGTTCTGTGTATTATATTTCTAAGAATCTGTATATTATATATCGTGTCCCGTTTACAAACATGCTGTAAAAATAATGTATAGTGTATATTCTTATGTTCTTCTAGCAGAATCCGACCGGTGTTGTGTGGCCTCTGGAATATAAATAATAATAATATTTTACTTATATTCTCTCGAACTGTGCATTTTTTATACTTCATATAATTATTCTTACTAAACCAATAATTCGTAATAATCACTCCTCTGGTACTATTCGTGTGAATAGATGAAGGTGACTTCGTTCACGACGTTCAGATTGGCTGCCGGTCTGCTGGTTTTTTAGAGTTTAACCTACATGTGTGCCGTTCAGATAAAATAAACGAGTGTTTAAGTTTTTTCACATAAAATTTCCAAACGAGAAGTTAATAATTATTAGTAGTTTCTAGTTAGTAGAAATAAGAATATGTAGTTTAAATATTTATAAAATTGAAAAAGAAATTATTTCTTATACTAGACCATTACTGGTAATACTAAATCTTTAAAGTTATAGTCGATCATGCTCGCCTATTAAAAAAAAAGAGAAAATCTCATAAGTTTTATTGTCTGGAGGGAATCACTAAGTGTTGTTAGTTACATATTCCCGTTTCCTTGTTCTCCAACGTTCGACCATGCTCTTGTCTACTCACTAGCTTACAATATAATGGCATATGAAATAATGACGTTACAAATATACTTTTCATGTTAAGGTAGTAACGATCATAAACGTCTTTCCTCGAAAGAACTCGTATTAATAGTTATCCGTATTAAGAGTTGTCGTTAGTACAAAAGTTTAGGGACATTAATGTTTTTTATGATTCTGAAAGCTAGCAAATAGGCTTACTGGCCACTGGAGTTTAAGTGGTCACCGTCGCACGAACATGGTTCCCACCAGAGGAGTCACCTATGCGTTGTTACTTTTGTAAGAGAGCTTTTTTTTTCACCACTCTTGAAGAATTCCATTTCACAGTGCTCTTGGAAAATCTCAGGAGGAAGAACTAATAAGTGTGGAAAACATTTACCTATGGTGAAAAAAAATCCTAAGAGATAATTGTAACTGATAATTTGTTTAAGGTAGAGTCTTTGTAGTTTCATGAGCTGTAATGCATCCGTTACCAAGAAACTTATTTGGGTTTAGTTATCAAAATAGAACCTGCAATGTTCGTTTCGAGTTCTTCAGAGGTTCTTTTCTTTGTTAGGAACGATTTCGGCCAGATGATGTTGCGGTTTTCACAGAGTGGACATTTCGTTACACAATCCAATCCGTTACTTTCTGATGTCAAAATCTAATAAACACGGACCCATTTTAGCGTCAATCAATAGGATTCAATTTTTGTGTTGGTAAGCGAAAAGGAATTTTAAGCATAGGGGTGGTAGGTATAAAATTTAATTGTAATTTTTTTCATAAATGAATATTAACTGTCACTACACATACGTGATACTAAGCAATCATTTAATACAATTTAGTCGATATTATGTATGTGGAGTATAACTTTAATCTATTCAAACTTTTTACTTCAAAATTTTGTTACATTACCACCCAGTTACGCCATCTATGCGAAACGGCATGTAACATTTTAACCCAAGGGGTTGGTTAAGTTGGGTTTTCAAACAACACGTTGTGGCGTAACTTCTGTATTCTGTTAATAAACGTCTCTAAATCTAGAGGGCGTTGTAGGCCTAATGTATAGATTGCGTATTGCAAATTGCTGTTGTAAAGCTGTATGCATATGCGTAACTAAATTTTCATTAATGACGTTCGTGGTGGCGCTTTTGATTTCCTACGCACCTTTAATATTTTACAGTGACGACTTATATGACGAGCAAGCGCAACATGCCTCAAATACCTGCGTGGCTCAATGTATGCGCGACCACATTGTTTAGTCGCATTTTTCCAAGGTTAATGAATAATTTATAAAATGTGTCTGCTTTACTTTTACATCGGTTATTTGTTGGCTCGCGCCTCGCCTTGCAGCTTGAGATGGAAATTAATAAGGCCGCATTACACTTAAGTTGTATCTAGAATTAAGAGCTTGTTACATTGCAAGACTTGGAAAATGCATAACTTGAGACAACGAGCTCTTAATTATGCATTGAATATCTGATCGCACATGTTTTAATATTCTCGTTCATTGCAACTCTACAATCAATTCGGTTGTTAATTGGAAACTGGAAAATGGTTCAAAGATTTAAAAAGGTAAGCAAAAAAAATTTTTTTTTGGTATACGAGCAAACGGGCATTCATTTCACCTGGTGTTAAGTGATCACTACAGTATATGACAACTGATAACAATCAACCTCAAAGTTGACTATTATCCAGTTCGGGATCGGTCACAAAAATATTTCGCTAACTTAAGAAAACTCATTCTTTTACTTTAATGTGACTTATCATCAGTACTGGTATCTTTAAGGTAACAATCGTTGAAGTTTTTGAAATAGATCAATTTAGTTTAAAACACTCCAGTATAGATACCAATGCGTGGCTCGTTTTATAGGAGAGAGCTATTTTGTACTGTTTCGAAAATTCGTACCGTTACAGATGAATTATTTGACCACTTGTATAATATTAAATACATTAAAATCATTTTTGCACTATTGAATTAAAGTCGTATTTAGGATCGCTGCTCACTATAGTTTTTTTATGGAGAAAATTTGAATTAACCAAATACGTATTAGCGCGAGGAGTACCCTCCAAGCCTCCCTTTGGTGGGATGAAAAATGCAATTCTGTAGTAGTAAATTAAAAGATCGAAATTTATTACAATTTATCTAACAGTGAATAACCTACAAATATTATAACTAGCAAATGAAATTAATTCAGCAATCGATTACGTATAAATAATTATTAGGTTTCGCCTATTTATTGTTTTATTATTAATTATAAAAAATACAATACTCTTTAAAAACACACACACTAATCGTGTGTAAAGCACATAAGTTTCTTTAAGTGCATCATGTATTCATTTTCATTAGCTTATTTAGCCGGTTAATATGTTACTGTCAAGATACGGTTCATATTACAAGAATAATAATGATGGATTTTTCTATTCGTCAATGTTTCACGGTAATAAAATAACGAATCTGAAGATCTAGTCACACTTCTTTCAGAATGTGTCCCATTTTAAACTTTGCATGGTCGAGTCAAGTCGAGTTGCAACTTTCAAAACAAAACCACGTTTTTTTATGGTTGTAATAATTTCACACTAACTACGCACGAGGGCACATTACTGTAAGTTCTGCTGTTTATTCAGGGCCAATACTCTCCATAAAGTACTCCAACCTAAACGGTCTACTATGTCAAAGCCAGTTTGCCTACAGATATGTTATCGTAACATCGGAAGCGAGGCCTACAAACTTTTTCAAAGTCGCGTCCGAAAATCGATAAGGTTTATCGGGATGACGTCACGGAATGGTCAGCTGTGAGCCGAGTGGCGCGAAGTCAGGGGAGGTGTGTGTGTGACGTCAGCGCTCTGACGCCGCAACGCCTCAGATCCCGAAAGCGAAGTGTTTACGAAAATCATATCAACACGACAATTGTTTACTTTTGCCTGGAATTCGTGAAGGTTTTTCAGACACATGTACCATACGATTTTGTCTATTCCGTTGAATTTAAGTACAGCGGTAATAGAAAGTATCCTAGTTCAACTAGGTCAGTTCCTGTCGTGAAGCTACAGTTATAACAGGACAAGGTTATTGTCCTATTGGGGGTAGTTATGGTTGCTTAGAAAAATCTACCCTCGATTTTATGTGACTGTTGAACATCTGGTGAACTACGAGCACGTTCCTTTATAAGGAAAGGATGAACATTAAAACTGAATCGTAAAGTTTTTTTTTAAATTGTTATAAAAAAATATAAAAAATGAATACGACTCAATTTTATGTGTCAGTTATTTTCATGGAGTTCGATTCATAAAGTAGACCTACTCTATAAATATATTGTTTTTATTTTATTTTGACAAAGCAAGCACGTTTTGCGACAGTTGCAAATCTGTAAGTCAATTCCTATTTTGAAATCTTAAATTATTTATAGAATCCATGCAAATAATAATATCCGAGCACGATTTTTTATGCTCGTATATTTTATCCACGTATGAATGCTGATCAGTGTTTAGTCAAAACTGGTTAGATGCGAGACGGGTGTCGCGCGATTAGTATTCCGCAAGACAGGCGCCATGATTCCACAAAAAATACGCGAAGTCAAATTCCGAAAAACCTTTGTTACTGGTCTATTTTTATTGCTCTAATAATAGAATCTAATTTTAAGCTTAATAATGTTTTTGGATACATTTATAGTTTTAATAATTAAAATGTACACAGGGTTCGCTCATATTTAACGTACCTAAAAAAAGTAAGATTTATAAAAATTGCGGATGTGATCAATTTCCTTTTTTTAATTAATAGAATTGGTAGGTGCTAGGTATTACATAATTACCTAGAAGAAGAGGGGAATCACCAAAACATAATTTTTAAAGTTACTAATTTGTATTGTCAAATAAGTATTTACAAATGTCATTCATTTCACTTCCGCGGACTTCGTATTTAATTTAGTTTACTAATCTTGAATCGGGCGTCCTTGGTTTAGTAAAGTAAAATAAAGTTTTTACAAGAGCTTTTCAGAAGTTTTAAGTACGTAACTTTACATTTTATTTTTAAGGTTTCAGTTTAAAAGCAGGAGCTATGACTTTGAAACAATTGTTTATTTTTAGGCTCATAATCAAAGATCCTTTTTGAAAAAAGTTCCAAGAAGCCTAAAATAATTTTGCTTTTAATTAGTGAACTTAATATTCAGACGACCTTGACGTCTGTCTTGTGTAGCAGCTGTGCGTAGGTATAAGAGCATTAATAAATTTGAATTTATTATTTTATCTTTGTTTAATGTCCAGCTAAACGTGATTTGTATTTTGGCGGTACGTTTAGTAAAATCAGGTATACATGAAGCGTTGACATAACTTCGTATTTAAAGAAGTCAAGTATGGAACTTATAAGCTACTCTAAATTTAAGTAAAAATACGTATTATTACATAGATATTATGAAAATGTGTAAGTTTTTAAAAAGGATAACTTTGCTTCTTTGTTTTTTGCTCATTTAGTAATCGGGTAGCGCGTACTTTTCAGTTTCAGCGTGGCTGTATTGCAAGTTTAAGGAAGTTCGCAGCCGCTGGGGTGAGCAAGGGCGTCCTTGAAGCGGGGTGCGGATCGATGTGTGACGTAACGTGTCGTGTGACGTCACGGGCGCCCGAAGTAGAGGCCGAGGCCACCGCCACTGCCGCCCTGACGCTCCACAACACCCTCACTGCCTACCACCTACGTATTTTTAGACACTGTGACGTAATTTCGCCGCGGAAAGCAATAGAATTGTAGAAAATGATTGACCATTAATGCATGTCGTGCTATTTTTCTGGTCATAGACTGGTTATTAAAACACTACTCAAATTATTATGGTTTCTTTCGGTGCTTAAAAATTCGACAATTTTGTGGGAGCAATACACATTATGTTTTTTCTCTCAATTAGAAAATTGGTATTGTTATATATACACCTACTAGTGTATTTCAAAATGACAATTGTATTCTGCCACCCTTGCGGTGGACTTAAAATTCATATAGGATTTTCTTCGAGTTAATAATTTGAAGCGGATCACAATAGTCGTATATGTAGCGTGATATAGATATAAAGAAAAATCAGTCGTATTAAGTACTTCAACCTTTTTATTAACTCCATGAAAAGGTGTGATCCATTTACATAACCCAACTTTATCAGACATCCATAAGTTAAAAAGGAGTGTGTATTAAGCACTGTGTTATATACATTTGTACTACTACGACTACTATTTGAATGATGGAGGAGTAAAAGTGACGTACAGGGAGAACGAGCTTACGCCTCATGACGTCACTAGCCCGCGGGTGATAACCTGTGTGTTTACTGCCTCCCTATATCCAAATGTCCTCCACAAATCAACTATTTGCTCGTTTCAGACACGAACGTCATAAGTAAGCGCCGAAATAAAATGTTAAAAGCTTTTATATTCTTGCCATTCAAATATAAATTTGCATTCTACTTCCAAATGTATTCGTATACGAGACGAAATATAAAATGTATTTAAAAAATTGCCGCGTTTATTTTATAGGACCACTTTTATCTTTTTTTATAACGATCGAGTGGTATACTTTTCCCTAAATTAATAGATGATACAATATTGTTGAAAGTGAAAGTGAGATATCGCGGGTGCCTTGTGGGAAAAATATTTCGTGTCAATCATCAGTGAAATGAAAAAAATAAAGTAAGTTTTATTTTTGACGGTTTTATATCTGAAAAAAAAACTTATGGCGGCAATTACGGTGCGTTGTAAGTTTTTCTGTGCATTTTTCTATCCGCATTTGAATAGTAGTAAAGATACGAGTTTAACATGTATATAGAAGGAGCGTGTTACAATAAGATGTTTTG
>DWHE01000059.1:0-14893 GCA_018247495.1 Satarupa nymphalis | reverse complement strand
TACGACCGCCCTCGCGACGTCGTCAGCCGCCGCACGCCGTTAACGTGCTGCGGGTCCGGCGCCCGAGACCCTGCTTAACTTTCATTTCCCCCTTTTCTATCACCTAAGTCACGTGGTTCTGGCACCGAGAGCCCTTCTGTCTCTCATGCCGCCAAACCAAAATGTCCCAAAAAGGAACTTCTTGCTATGATGTTAATAGACCTGCGCATATTTCTAGACCGCTCTGAAACACTCCCTGATACCCTTTTTCTCTCACCAGCGAAGCGGTAATTCATTCCTGTCTTAATGCTATCCACCGCCATTTAGAGACGTATAATTACCGATAGGCTAGAACAATTAGATCCGAACTATTACTCCAAGGAATTAGTCAACATAACTTCACCTTTCCAACAGCGCGTCGCGCACCGATGGAAGAGGTCCAACATCAGCTGGGTAGATGTCATTCGTCCAATTTGAGCGCTCGTTCTAACTTTGACGTGCAAGATTTGGAACGACCTAACTCCTGAGCTCCATCCTCGTGCAAAACAGATCACTCCTGCAACGGTGGCAACGCTTCGGTGACTCCTCTGGTGTTGCCCGTGTCATAGGCTAGGGTGACCACATCAGGCGGCCCGTAGGCACATTTGCTTGTGCTCATACCTTAACGTTAACGTTACCAAAGAAGAACGTAGCCACCTACAGGCTATTTAACTAAACACTTCCTCAGCATACTTTTACTTCTTTTTATTTTTATATTTAAATTCAATAATTAATGGATATCGTGTTTCAAGTGGCATATACGTATATTTGGACAACATGTAATTTGTATGAATACGTAAACATGAAAGTTAATTCTCCCCATATAGATACTGAAATCAATTTTTTTTTAAATAGCTTATCCGAATTACTGAATCGTTTTGACGCCATTATATTATAACAATATTACAATTTCCTAATTTCTATATTAATAATTCGGTCAAGGGGTACGGTAGGTATTGAAACCTTATATGAATAATAAAACGTAAAAAAATAATGATTTCGAGTCGACAACATATGTCCAAAAAATTCGGATTGTCGAGTATTTTGTTAAATTCTAACGGTGCAAATGGCAGTCGCCATATTGGCCACTCGGATGCCATCTTGAGTTCATTAAGGCCGATTCACACGTATCAGTGAAGGCACAGTACCGCCATATTTTCTATGAACGCATCCCTGTCAGTGTAAATGAGCCTTTATTGAGTGAGCTGTCAGAACAATTATTAAACACAATGAACGATGCTATACGAATATATGCCTTGCCTAATATTCCTTAAAAACCGATAACTTCAAAAATATCTACCTACATCTTGTAAAAGATTGTGTATTATGAGTCACATTTCACCCTAGCGAAGCCGGGTTTTCATCTGGTTTAAAATAAATTAATTTCTTACTTACCGATTTCACAAAATTTAATAGACCGGCTTCGATCAAAAACCACTAACAAGTTTGATTATACCTGAACTCCGTTCCATCCGATGTTTGTATAATCGCTGACTTCTTTAAAGGAATATCGGATCAAACGTCGGCGTAAACTAATTCCGTAGAGCAAACTCTGAATCTCGCTTAAAAGGAAAAAATGCCACAGCAATATCCACACCGGAGCGAACTAAATTGGTTACCTATTACACTGTCGATTTAACCCTCTGACGCTCATACTACTTTAAGTCTGAACGTTACACTTAAAGCTTTTCATGAGGCGGCCGAGAAGCGTTTTAATTCCATGCCATAACTTTATTATAAGACAAAATTCTATTTAGAACTTGCAGCTTTCAAAACGTAACAAAATGCTAACCACGTTTACATGTAAAAAAAAATTTAACGACTAGTTTAAAAACTTTGTGATTTGATTAATAAATAAAAATTATCCAACGTTTTATCACTAAAATAATAGGTACTAATGAGATAAAGAGTGGAAGTTAACGCTGTAATTAATTTTCAGGGCCCGAAATTTTCCTGAACTACATAAGAAGACAATTAAATAAACTTTAAACGAAAGTGGTGTGCATTAACTAAGTGCCTATAAAATTGATCGGTGTTAAGTGTTTGGACGGCTGATTGTGGCTGGGCCTTGTAATACGTGAAATGGTCAAGGTAATACCAAAACATGTATGAATTATTCACCGCTCCTGGAATACGCAATGCTAACCCTTCCGTGTTTGGGCTTATCTTTGTAAATACATTCCTAATCACTCATTCACTTGTTTTTGTTAGAATTACAAATTAGCAAATTGTGACGCACTCATATTTATCCCAATTAGAATGGCTTGTGACTTAGATCTACAGTGTTTTTTTGCTGTAGCAAAGCACACTCGTTGAATTATTTTAAATGAATATAATACCTATTAAATTTAATTTCATACGTTGTAAATGTGACTCGCATAGTTTGAAAATCATCTACAGTCCGGTTTGCGCGCTCGTAGCTGCCACGGACGAGTAAGATGTGGAATGATCCCTCCTGAAGTTTTTCTGTAGCGCGGTGACATGCGGTTGTTCAAGAGCGGCGCAAAAAGCCGGCAACGCGTTGGTGACTCCTCTCGAGGTGCCCATGTTCATGGGCGACTTTGACCGTTTACCATCAGGTGGCCCGTCTCTTTGTTTGCTGTATCGAGTATATCAAATATGACGTTAATATTACCGTCGCCATTCATATCTAAATAGCACTCAAATCTTTTTATAACATCTGAGAGTGGCGACAACCTAAAACGTTCTAAGAATATTGCTCTGTGCTAACAACACTAATTCAGCCATACTCGTTCAACTTACTATTTCGTTTGTGTTTGCCTGGTGTCTGTAGAGTAAACGTCTGTAAAATGTATCTTCTAAGGATTTCTCGGTGTTTGTTTAACAGTAATGTTTACTTTTTACGTTTGTGGCATTTTTGTTGTTAAAATTAATGTACGAAATATTTGATCTTTTTTTCTTTTGATGCTATATACTAATTTTCATTATCATAAAAATTGTATGTATGAGTTAGCAAAATGTATGCAATTTGTAAACATATTTGTGATAGATGAATTGAATGTTGTTTATTAATTTATATTCTGGAATATAATATTAAAATATCTACAATACTACGCATATAACGATGTGAAGAGAACAATGTTTTTAAAAAGGTATTTAAGGCAATTGTCGCACTACTCCCGTTAAGCGTGTAGAAATGAGACACTAATTTAACTGATACGGAATTGTGGGAGATTTTTTTATTATAGGCATAAGAGTAGCAAAATGGTTTGCAGTTCATCTGGTGTTAAGAGATCACTACAGCCAATGACAAATGTAACCAATCTCAAATTGGACCATTGACCAGTTTGGGATTGGTCAAAGCTGCGTTGCTACTCCTGAATTTGTTAGTTGTTTTACCAAAAGCGTACCATTAGTATTAACAAATTTTGTGGTGGAAAAACTTACCCTTCAAACTGAAATACGCCTTGTGAATTTTATTTCACAACAGTAACAGATGAGGTGGTAGTACTAACCCGGTTGAACTTAGGTAAGTTCTACCACCATAAAACTCGTTAATACTATTCGGTCTTAAATACGTTTTCGTCAACAGTTATGAGCGAAGATTAAGGGTAAATCTTTACCTATGGCGTGCCTCTTATTATATCTACGACTCCTAAATTCATCAAATTAACTCGTAACAATATATTACAATGTAATCGCTACGTGCTAACTGGTAAAGCTTATGTGTGATTATTTCATTTATAACTAAAATCTTTCCATGTGACTGTAATCGCAAGTATAGCCAGTTTCATGTTAGTGGATTTCCCGCGGGACATATGTGAATTATTATTATTTTTTACTATTTCAAAAGCTCAAATTAGGCAACACCGCACCTTGGCCACATTTTATACGTTTAATATTTTATTATTTTGTTTCGGTCTTGGTAAAATAATCTACGAACCAGGAATAATCAGGCTTGTAACTAATGTTTTCAATTTTGTCTTAAGGCGCGGTTTGACTACAATTAATGTGATGTAATAGTGAATGAAAACATTCACAGATTGTTAGTTTTTGTTTTTAATTTCATTCAGTTCAGTTAAATTACACATTAAAATATTTGTTGTCTGTAGACTGGTTGTTTTGAGCTAAATACGATTAAAAATATCATATGTAAGTTAATATATCTTTTTTTCTATCATATTGTTCGTGATTCAACAGAATTATTTTGCTACTCCGATAATGACGATAAAGTTTTGTGGGACAGCATGCTGGACACACAGTAACAATTTTTGTTCTAATTAATTTAAAATTATAGTAACGTATAACAATAATTTACATTTCATTTAATTAAATTTAAACAGCTTGTATATAAACTCACCTTTTGCTTGTTAACGTTTAGTAATAATCTGCTTTCATATTAAAACCGTACGCAAAATACCTCATTACGAAATGAAATTGCTGTAAAATCCACTATGAAAGTGAATCTTGCTTTAATTACCGATTTATTTGCGAAATTCATACAAATGCAATTGTTAAACACCATTTGTAATGATTAAATTGAATACGTTGAATAGCTTAATTCAATAACTAATATACGTTTTCAGAATATTTCAATATATTATCCTACAACGCTAATGCTAAGAGCATGCAATGTTTTTTTCTTACACCGACATAGTTGAGCCTTTATGTGAGTAATATCTACAAATTATATAAATAGACCTTCTACACCTATTACTTTTTCTATGAATAAAAAGTCTATGAAAATTCGTTATATGGTTAAAAAGGAGGCGGAGCAACAGAGAGACGAAGACAGAAATTTTTATATTATAATATATTTCAACAAATTTTTACAAATATATAATTACCTTTTCTTTCTTCCTTACTCTCTTTTCTACTTTTTCTTCCTTCCTTCTACGTTCCTTTTTCAGTTTCAAAAACTTTGTTGTTACTACATGTCTATTCTTTTACGAATCTCTCTTGCTTCATACCTTTTTCTTTCAAAAACGTTGATGTTAAAAAACGATCTATTTGCAATTTCGGTAATTGTTACATTAGGCTACTATTTCAAACAGATCCTACCCTCACCACCCCTTCCTTACCGACTTCTTCCACCTCGTATCACTTTTCGCGAACGCGTTCTTTATCCAATTATCCGAAGATAAATCTCACCTGTGACTACAGAGGAAATAACGTAGGAAAACGTTCTGTTAGGGGAAAAATTATACGTAAGTATTTTCGCAAGCCTTGATTTTTGTTTGACTTGCTGCGATAATAGCTGTTGCTATTGGATTCTTGTGTCAAGACCCAAATTTTGATGTCTTGATTTTCTGTTGTTTTTTTTAAACGCCACGATTTTTTTAGCAACAAAAAAAATTAGCTTCATTTTTTTTAATCATTTATTTCATGCTTAAAATACTTTTATACTTTTAAATCGATCTTTTTATACTTTTAAATGAAAATTAAGAAAAAAAGGTACTCATATTTGTGAGTGAACGACTCCGTGGCTCGTGGGTTAGTGATCCTGACAAACGAGCTGTGGGTCTCGGATTCGATTCCCGAAGGGGGCAAACATTTATATGGCAGATGAATATTTGTACTTCTGTCTTGGGGTTTAAACTGTTATCTGTCTTAGTCCGCCACCCCCAACACAGGGTGCCGTACAACGGGGGTGTGAGTATATTTTTATTGGTATAAGAAGAGCTAATGGGCGTGTACTTTACCTAGACTTAAATAGGCACTTCAAATTAACCGATTTTATTTAATCAAACCGTAATTGTAAGCAACGTCTCTTACAACTGTTTTGTTATTTTAGTTCAGTCAATGCTGCGGTGCTGTTCCCTATGCACAAAACTTACCCACTGAAGAATAACAATTCAAGCGAAGGTTGAAGTTTCTTTGTTAGGAAGTAATTTTGATACACAGTAATAGTCAGACGTAAAAATACAACTCTAGGGCTAAGGCTGATAAGTCAGTTCGGTCATGTCATTGCAAATGTTTCGATCGTTGAAATCACCTTCATTTCACATTTTGCACGTCATATTGCCATTTGGTTTATACATTACGAAAGCAAATGAAGCATCCCGTGCTATTTTCTGTCAAATATGAAGTCGATTCTTTCACGGCGACATTCGATCACCAAAATGACGTCCAGTTCATGTGACGCATATACATTTTGCTATTTGATTGTGGATGTTTTTTGGTACATAATATAAATAATGATAGAATAGTAAATTGCAGAAAAAGAATTATGTTTGTTCTCCCTAAACAAATCTATGTTATTAATACACTGAAAATGTTTTAAAAAATTATAGTAATACCTGTTATGAACCTGATGAACACAGATAACTATGTTAAACAAAAATTATTGAATCCTTACTAGGGTGTAATGTAAAGCAAAGATCGGATAATTTTCAGTTGTTTTTTATTCGAATAAATTTCGTATAGCGTTTCATTATCGATACAATCTTTCTATAAATTGTGTCAACCCTTTCCAACAACCCACTCCAATCTGTTCTTAGTCTAATTATAATTATTGTAGCCTCTTGAGAATAAAATTATACGCCAATGTAAGAGTTGAACTGTAGAAGAAAATTAATTTTGGAATAGATGTTGGCATACTAATCATTATTCATTCAACATTGATAATTAGATATTTGAACATAAGCACAGGCTGCCTACAATTTTTAAGTGGACTGCTTAAATCGTTGTTACCCAAAACTTGTTTAGTTGAAGTGGTTTTAAGTCCAACATAGACTTCAAAATTCTGAAGCGATTCTTGATTCAGTACAATCAGTGGCAAAAGTTGAATCATAAATTTAACTTTGGGTAAAGAGAAAAAACAGGCAGACGGGTTATTTCATTATAAGTGGTTACTGCTGTCTATGGAGATGGTAAATACCAGAGAAGTGGTCAGCTTTATAGAAGAGCTTTTTTGTGCCTTTCTAATATTATGATATATATACAACATATTTATGTGTAACGTTTTCAATCCTCGATGATAACCTTATAGCCCCATATAAAATTGATTGTTGTTATTTATTAAATCGATGCTAGTTAACTAAAGTATAGAGTTAAGGAAACCTAGTCGTCGGATTCGGGTCAATGTAAATTTTCCGATAGTCAGTCATTGATCCATAGATCCTCATTGAAGCGGTTCGATTATAAGTTAAAAACCCGTGTCTTGCAGTACACCGTCAATACTGTTTTTGACTACACATTTTTGTTCGTGACTGTACATTCAAACGAGAACATGAAAGCTCCATCCGCCCCCGGCAGTACAGATGTGTCCATTAGAATCATAATTAGCTCCAATCCACGTGTCGCATTCGCATCCAGCCATTTTACTGCGAATGTCGAATAACAGTTTTTTGGGATTGTGTTCCATTAAAATGTAAATATAGTCAGTATATGAGGCACTCATTAGTCTTAGTTGTAATGTATAATGGGACTTATGCGTGCATTAGATAAAATGTTGTATTTTAGATTTTTTTTTCATGTAATACATATCCGTATATTAGATAATTTCATAACAATATAAACATTATAAAAAACAAAATTGGCAATAATTCTAATTTGTAAATTTAAGTGTACTATTTATTCATACCTGAAAAGGACAGCTAATTCATGAATACATTTTGTTTTTTAATTTCATATTTGTGTTTGAATATTTTAACTAGAAAATGTTTGTAATTGGTACCTATGTGACGAAGACTCGCTCACTTGCCCACGGCGGTGCAATGCATATGCATTCATCAGAATAATTAGCTCCAATTCAAGCGAAGCTTTCGACCACACAAGCTTTGTTGCAACGCTTTGAGAAATAACTTATTATTTTCACCTAGAACTGAAATAGAGAAATTTGCTCCTGCAAGTTTTCAAGCCAGGGGCGGTCCATCAAAATAATTAACTGTACACACGAGTACGTTTCATTCAAAGCCCAGCTCAGCGCCAACGACACAGCAATGTTATGCATTTATTACTTCTAAAAGTAACTTTTACTATGACACAATACTTATTGTCTCTACCTAGAGACACGGCTTTCAGCAATACAATGGAAATGTCAATTGAGACTTAAAATTAGTTTTTATTTATTATTGATCCTTAGTTTTTAAATTTTCCATTTATACCGTTTGATATTTTGAGAATTAGGCATGAGTCGAATTATAAATTTTTAGAAAACATTTGTACAGTTTTCCATTTTGTGTAGTTAGTAATTTTTGGTTCTATGGAGATAACATGTCTAACCCAACCAAATTCACGCACCCGCTCAGTTCTTATTTTTAAACAAATCAAGTAGTAGCAGAAATAAGGTGCTATGTTATATTGAAGAACAATTTAAAAAAAATGTATCCAAAAACTTTTTATTTTTATAAGAGTAGCAAACGGGCATGCATTTCACCTGGTGTTAAGCGAACGTTGCAGCTCATGACAACTGTAACTGACCTGGAATTAGACTATTGTCTATCTTGAGACCGGACATAGCTGCGTTGCTGCTCCTGAGGACTAAGTTGGTTATCTCATTTATCCAAAGCGTGCCGGCATCCACATTTAACAACATTTACTTCCATTAACAAGTAACATTTACTTCCCAAGATTCAAGATAAAATTTCTTTTTATTTTTAGATAGTAAATACCTGTATAATTAATGCGATGTTTTCCAAAATAGTGTAAATAATTTTAGAAGACATGAAAGTTTACAAATATGTATATCTTATTATTTATACATTTTAGAATACCATTACACAACATTGGGAATCAAGTTATTTGCCTTCTTTAATATTTTCAGAGTAGCGTCATTTTATCTAACAGTATTTCTAATAATTACTTACTTTACTTACTATAATTAGTTACTTTTTAGATTGCGTAATTATAATCACGTCAACGATAAATAGTAAGACTAATTAAATCAAATAATATTGTGGTATGTCGTCTCCTTGCGCCTGTGAAATCGTTTTCACATAATGATATAACCCAGCAAAGCTAGTTTAGCTGTCAACCGTGGAAGGGATCTTCACAATAGTGCCGCACAAAATGAAACCCATTTCCACTGAGGCGGATCGATTAAATTTCATATGCTTCCGCGATTCGGCAAATTAGATCAGCACTCCAAACGGTCAGAAGTCGACACCGGGCCCTTCAGTCGCTATGGCGCTATCCATGCTCTTAGCAATCACGGGCGAATTTAAAAATGAGCCAAGCGTCCTTCACCTGGCGTACACCGGGTTCCGAATGAGGACAATTATGTTTTGTGTTTAGATGCATTCCGAGCTATGCATGCTTGAACCCGTGCACGGGATTGTTTCGAGAGCTAAGGTTTTGAGGTGATGTTGCTCAGCCGTTTCAAATTAATTTGTGAAATATGACGTGGAATAATTCTATGATTTAACACGAAAATTTTAATTCAGTATTCAGAGTTTCCGGACGTACGTAAAGCTCTTTTAGCAACTGCTATTAATGTGGAAACATTTTTTTCTTTATCTGGACGTCAGTTAAACATGACTGTACAGATAGGGAAATTTGACCACTCGACGCGGAATCGTTCGCAGATGAATATTGGCTATTTATTTCTTTAATTTCATGCATCCTTCACCAATTACTGTATGAAACAGAAATAGAAATAAAAGACTTCATACTCTTCTATTCAAAATAAGAGATGAGGAAATGATAACAGTAATTTTTTTTGTTTATCTTCAAGTCTCATAAACATTATTATACGAAAAGCAATTAGGCGTACTATTTAAATGCTGTTAAGGCCAATATATTCTTCGTTTTTAGATGTTTAGTGTGAGAAATGTGTTGGTTTATTTGTCGTAGTCACCTCATAATTTAAAATTACTTTTGTTCTGCGAGTTTAATATTAAATACGTAACTCTCAATGGGGTTCCGTCAATATTTTCACGGTACCCTAAACCGGGAAGAAGATTATTATTCCCTTTTTCTCGCGGATCGGAAGCAGATCCCATTTCCTCTGACAACATCAAAGTGGGGTAGCAATCAGTTTTTTTATTTGAATCAGCAATATTTTGAGCGTCGTCGGCTAGTTAGTTCCGACCAGTTTGTTGCGATAATTGTAGCCGGCTCAGGTGACAGATTCTCTTTAATATTTGATTCTATATCCTATTGGAGCGGAAACCTTTTGTTATCGATAATGTTCGAGGGTGGATTGAAAGGATGTTTATTACAATATCGTCGACTCAAGTCGAGATTACGACTGCGAATATTAAGTAATAGTGATTTATGTAATGATGTCACTAAAACAAAGCCTTTACCAAATCGTTTTATACTTAATTTTAAGTTCGATTAAGTAAAACTTTTGATAAAAAAATGTTTACGAGCGTATCAGAAATGTATTTACTCAAGGATTCAGGTCGATTAACACTCAGGTTTTTTTTAACGAATGTTCCTACTGGATACCAGACACTGAGTCAACAAGATTATAAATAGTAAATTTATGAATACTACTTAAAAGTTTTATGAGTAAATAAATGATTTATTTAAACAGTTTCGTAAGTAAACATGTTTTTTTTTCTTTATAATTGTAACTCACTATAAGCCAATAAATTAGGTTGTTTACAAAAATTTAGATATTAATGCAGTAAATAAATAAGCTGGTAACATTACATTGTTACAATTTCAATTAAATAGTTACAAGCTATAAGCGACAAGTTATAAGCGACATTTTTCCTTGTAACAGCCATGACGAATTACAAATTTTCAGTAAAACACTTGAACATAAAATCATTTTATGTTTAACACTTTTGCAACACCTGTGGCTACCAAACGCTACATACACTTAATGCACGCAATTCACCCCATTTTAAAACCTGAACGTCATTATCCCTCTAAGGCTTTAGTGCCAATACGCCTGGGATATAAACGTTAATGAAAAAATGAGTGCTTAAACTTTCGCATAAGTAGTGTTCAGGTAGCTTTCGCATAGTGTTTTAGGATTTAACAAGACATTCATAATAGGCAGACAAATGTTTTTTCTCTATTTTTAGATGTTAGCCTTTGTTTAAAATGGTACTTTTATATATGACTTCTTGCAATATTAATTTCCTTAGTAAGTTACACTTGCTAAATGGTTACTCTTTTCGTTAAAATATTCTCACATAATTCTTGAAGACTGACAATTTTTTTCTCTATTTTTAGTTGTTAGCCTTTGTATAAAATGATATTTTTATAAATGACTTCTAGCAATATTAATTTCCTTAGTAAGTTACACCTGCTAAATTGTTACTGTTTTCGTTAAAATATTCTCATATAATTCTTTAAGACTGGAATCCAGTTTATCTGTTTGGGATCAGTACCGTCACGCGACAAGTTTCTTTACCATCGATTGTCAGTTTTTATGAAATGTTTTTGACTACACTGTACTAAGTCATTTATTAACAACCGTCGTTGTATTACTGGGCGCGTTTCCTATCCAAACAAAAACAGGAAAATTCAATTGACTTTTAATGATGCAAATTTTTCGAATTCCATTACGAATCAGTGCATGCCTGTCGTTGATTAAAGGAGTTTAATTTACATTTTTTTATTTACATTTCATCTACAACCCGCATGACGTTGGTCGTTCTGATTCCAATAGGAACATATAACTTGCTAACCACTAAACATATAAACGAATAGAGACAGTTTGCGTGCAAACTTGTAATGTAACAATACACTTATTCATGTAAATAATGTTAAACCTGCTATTTAACACATAACGTAAGATCACTGATATTACCAACCCTAAGTCCATAATATATTGGTCAATATCTTTAGTCCCTCGGCTCAAAGTTCGTAAAGTTAGCGGGCGCGAAGCGTTCCTCTAGAATGCGTGTGCCGTACTGATTACGTACGAGCATATCCTCTGTAAAGTGTTTAGGTGGGACACCCTAATGATCATGATAAACTCTAGTTATTATTTAACATTATTCATTATTTTATTAATGAGGTTGCAGGCATCATTTACTTAACACATTATCTTTACATAAAGTTGGTTGCTCTTGTTTTACTCGTACGGGCGAAATCAGTCCCTCGATGCAAACTTTGTTTCGAAGACATGCCGTACCTTACCGATGCGGTTGAAAACATGATATATGGTCCCTGTGAGGTAGCTGCTTAAGCTAAAATTAAGCAGCCTTCTTGGTTTACCTACCCTTCGTTAACCTTATAAAAAACGGTATTTTTATCTGCCGCAATGATTATCTTTTAAGTTCTTGATTATCGGTCGATATCTTAGCCCCTCGGTGCAAAGTTGGTAGAGTTAATGCGGGCACGAGGCGTACCTTAGCGATGCGGGTGACTAAGTGATATATGGCCCTACGGAGGAAGCTTCTTATGCACTGGAGCGGAACGCTTTAATGAATGACGGTAGTTTGTTTGTAATAACGTAAAAGAAACGCTTTTTGCGCCGGAGAAAATGATTATTTATTCTTATTGCACAATTTAAGGCTAATTTTATAGCGATTAAAGCGATTTTTTTTAAATCAAAGATAAATAAATATCACTTTATAAAAAGCTTTAATAACTCATTTCTTCGATTTTAGTCAGGCAACGAAAGGCAAAGCAGACCTTACGAGTTGCTAAACATATTATATCGGCATGTAATAACGCATTAAAAGGTAATTAGAGTACTATTTCATTTTCTTAGTTCTGGATAGCGTTATAGCCATTCACGTCCACAAGTATTCTACTATTGTGAATAAAAGTTTGTCCTCAATAAAGTCTTGCCTTCTTGAAATTAAATTTATTTAAAATCATTGTCTTGTTTTCTCTTTCTTTCTGTTTGACTATAAAATAAATGTATAAGAATCTGAAAGTGCATTTATATATTCTTTACCCAGTTATCGTAGTTTTCGTATTGATAGTGTTTCCAGGTAATTTTATGTACTCAAGCGACTAAACACAACAAAATAATCTTTCGGTGTATGAATCTGTGTACAAATGATAAAAATTATTCACGTTGAATTTATCTAAACATTCGTCTAACTTACGTACCAATTTTTTACTTATCGTAAACGTGAAAATTAATAAGACTAATTAATATACTTACAAGGAGGATAATTGTAGAGGATTTATGAGCATTATTAATATGTTCGAATAATTGGACTATACACTCAGAGCAAATAAGCAAACTCGGGGCCAAATTCGTTTAGGTAACAGAAGTGAGGGCCTCGTAAAGCTTCGGAATTTGGATGCTCAAAGTTTCCAAGTTTCTTATTGTACATTTGACCAATAAACGAGTTTAATTAAGACCTTAGCCAAATTAATTTAACTGATGATCTCCATGCAAAATTGAATTACGGCTTTGGAGAATTCCAAAATTAGTTTGACCTAGACAATGGGTGCCATAGTGAGACGATTGTTCAAATATTTGTAGATCCGGGAGGGTCTGTCGTAAACTTGGATACTGCCCGGGCATTGTCTCAAAGAGATTAGTTTCCTTGCGCTACACTGTTGCGGTCTTTAATGTGATTTTACTGCGGCTGATTTGCAAGTACGAGGGTTGTAATACCTGGCGAGCTTGTAATAACAAGGCATTCGAATATGGTCCTTCGATCTAGTAATATTACTGTCTGCAGTTTATTGCTACTTGGTTTGTGTTATTAATATACTTTTATATTATATTAGAACTGTGTCCATTTTTTCAATGATTTAATTAACACATATCGCATGTTTAATTTTATAAATACCTATCGAAGTATTAGTATAACAATAATTTTAAAAAGTTTATTATATTTTATTTCGTAAAACTCAGGTAGTATTGCCTATCAACATTGCTCCTACAACTTTAAAAACAATAACTTAAAGATAACGTTTACTTGAATACACAAACACACACACAATATTTAACATATATTTTAAGTCTACGACCCCATATATCTAACTTTCACATTCTATCAGATATTGTGACTTTAGAGATTTAAAGATAAATAAAAGTGAATTATATATACGCAGGCTGGATGATGTCTGCCGGGTTTAGCTACTAATAATATTATATCATAAAAAATCAGTATTCAACACAAATCGAAAAGTAATTAATTTATTATTAATTATCCACCCACTTAATTTGACGGTAAATCATGTATGCAATTTGAAAATGGTGCGAGGGCATTACTATAAGGCTGTAGTCAAATCTTACTATTGTTATCTGTACTAAAAGCAAAGTTAGCGACAGTAACTATATTTGCTAGTTAAATTTATTAAAAAAAACTATTTATTAAAATGTGCTAACTTAATTTAGAATAGATAATTCCGGTTTGTATTCATAAAGATAATTAAACGCATCCTATCTTGGAAACCGAAGTAACCCTTGTGTATGCGTGATGCGCTGAGCCCGCATCACGTGGAAAGTTTTGCGTCGACTAAAGATAGCCGTATCAGTTAGGACGTTTCGTCTAAAACGGCACAAAGGGCGGACGCAATTACATTGACACGACATCTGGTGCCTTTATCGTGAAAGGGCCAAGCTTCGCTAAGGAGTTTCTACGGCGACTTGATGTTCATCTCTGCAGATCTTGTCTCCGGGAGTCCGTGCTTAGGTTATAGCTTGACAAAGAGATATCTTTGATGACAACCATAATATTAATTCAGAAGTGCCTAGAGTTCAAATAAATTGTCCCAAATAATGATATTTATGTAAAGAGATTAATAGCAAAAATATAACCTTATTTAATGATGTACACTCACTTTCTGGTCATAGTAAAAAAGTACAAAAGTTGAGATATGAGAACTTATAGTCAAACAATGTGGAATTTACAATACAGAGGCGTAATATACACCATATTACGTGTGACTATGACTGTACAAATAATTATTAAAGTGAAAACTTCTTTTGGCGCACCGCACACATATTTTTTCGTGGGCTGTAAGTGAAGCTGATCCGTCACACTCTGAGGTGAAAGGCTCGATCGTTTGAACTCGAGACCACCGAGTGTAGTAG
>DWHE01000058.1:0-15051 GCA_018247495.1 Satarupa nymphalis | reverse complement strand
AATGGTAGTTGTAATATGTACTGCCAGCAAAGGCGACTTCCCGCTTTCCATTCAATGGTACTTCAATGGAAGCCCGGTAAAATCCGGTACATACGGCGTCATGCTCACGAATGCTAAGCGGACAAGCCAGCTGACTATAGAATCCGTGACACATATTAACCAGGGAAATTATACGTGTACTGTTAAAAACCAAGCCGGTGAAATGAACCATACTGCTGAACTCTATGTCAATGGTATTTTTTCTAGACTTTACTTTCTACTCACATTTTTTAAAATATGGCATCAGCATTTTAATTGTTTATTTGCTTACACCTCCTGCTACAACAGTCCCACCGCAAGTTACATCATTTGAATTTGGAGAAGAACCCGTCAACGCCCAAGAAATGGTTTTGGTCACATGTGCAGTTAGTAAGGGCGACCAGCCATTAAAAATGGAATGGTACTTCAATGGAGAAAAAGTTAAATCTGGTGATATCGGAATATCACTTTTAAACACGAAACGTGCGAGTCAATTAAGTATCGAGTCAGTTAGCCATCAAAACCAAGGAAATTATACCTGCGTAGTAAAGAATGAAGCGGGTTCTATGAATCACACTGCTCAGCTATTCGTCAATGGTACTTCCTTCCAGTAGATCCAGAGCTTAGTAGTCTAGATATATTAGTATGCCTTATGTTATTAACCTTTATTCCTCTCCTTGGTAACTTTGGCGGGCCATAAAATTAGTTCTCGACCTAACTTGTTTAAATTTACCAACTGTAAAAACATTAAAAAAATTTAAACAAAAATTATATTAAGCGATGAGTAAAAATTAATTTCAGTGGCGCCAGTAATAGCTCCTTTTGAATTCGACGAATCAGTTTTTTATGGTGAAGGAGTTCAAGTAATGTGCCGTGTTCCGAAAGGAGACAAACCCTTAAACTTCAAATGGAGTTTCAGTGGAGGAGACGTGAGTTTGCTCGCTGGATTGAACATAATGAATGTGGGGGACAGGGGTTCAGCTCTTATAATACCGACTGTCACAGCAAAGCATTCTGGCAATTATACGTGCACCGCCTCCAATGTTGTCGCCAGAGATAGCTACTCCGCTACGCTCAATGTGAAGGGTATACGCTCACGGTTGAATAGTGTCCGCTTTTCATGTTTGTGTTATTTCCCAAGTAAATCCTTTATAAATATCACAATGTAATGATCATACAATTCTTACAGTCGCCCCCTTAATATCCACGTTTGAATTTGATGAAGCGGTCTTTTATGGAGAAAGCATTCAAGTAATGTGTCATATTCAAAAAGGAGATATGCCAATCAAGCTTACGTGGTCTTTTCGCAATCGACCTATTAAAGTTACTGACGCCGTAATTATCACTAAAATGGGAGACAGATCCTCAATTTTGGCTATCCCCTCTGTAACTGAAAAACATTCTGGAAATTATACTTGTTCAGCATCAAATGTTGTAGCCAGCACCAACCACACGGCAACGTTAAATGTTCAGGGTACAATTAAATGCATAATTTTATTTTATGAGTTATTTTTCGTTTACTTTTTTTGCTTTCCTTCACCAGTTCCTCCACACATCGTTCCATTTGAGGCCGAGGAGCCAGTTTTTGCTGGGGAATCGGTACAATTGACTTGCCACGTGTCTAAAGGCGACGTGCCTCTCACTATTACGTGGAGTTTTCACGGGGAAGAACTATCTTCTCATCAAGGAATCACTACAACGAAGATTGGCCTGCGGACGTCATTGTTAACAATTTCTATTGCAACTGCCAGCCACAGCGGCGAATACTCGTGCCATGCTGGCAACCACGCCGGGCTGGCCGTCCACTCTACCTTTGTCAATGTTCATGGTATCTCCCGTACCCATATCCCATGCCTCTGCCGCACGCTGCACGCTTGCATCAGTAATAATTTGGGCTTTCTGAATTAACAGTATTGCCATACATCGTACCCTTTGAAGCGGACGAATCGGTGTTCGCTGGTGAAACAGTACAACTCAACTGTCAGGTTTCAAAGGGCGACTTACCCCTTGATATCAAGTGGTCCTTCCATGGATATGAAAATACGTCATCACATCTTGGCATAATGACTACCAAAATGACTTCTCGTACATCGTTTCTTTCAATCGCCGCGGCTACTGCCATTCACAGTGGCAATTATACCTGCATTGCCAAGAATAATGCTGGATCCACTAATCATTCCACTGTCCTTAATGTTCATGGTCAGTCCACATTTCATTATATCATAAACCACTGTATTTTATGTTCGTCACTGTCTTTCGGTGCTAAGAGATATGTTAGCAGAATAAGCATGAGTTCTGTTTGCATACCTAAGGGCAACGTAAGCTTGTTTCTTTTTATTTATTTTTAATCCTCTCGTACGGTTCATTTGTTTAATGCAGTTACACCGAACATTTTGCCATTCGACGTCGACCAAGCCTTGTTTTCGGGAGAGTCAGTACAAATGATGTGCCATATATCAAAGGGAGATGTTCCTCTGGAAATAACTTGGGAATTTAATAGGCACCTTCTATCAAGCCAGCTAGGAAGTTTCTCGAAAGTGGGCGAACGATCCTCAGTATTAATGATACCATCGGTTACCGGAGCACACAGTGGAAACTATACGTGTATAGCCAAAAATCGTGCAGGAGTAGCAGCTTACTCTACTGTTTTAAAAGTTATCGGTACATACTATATTCTGTTAGGTTTACGTACTATAATTATCTTTTAGATGCCTACGTTTTTATTACCTATGCTTTATTTTTGTTTGTCAAGTGGTTCCATATATTATCCCGTTCGAAGTTGAAGAATCTATTTTTGCTGGAGAATCTGTACACCTCACCTGTCACGTATCGAAAGGAGATCGACCCCTTCAAATATCGTGGAGCTTTCAGGGAACTGAAATTCCCTATCATAATAATATGGGTATCACAACTACAAAACTAGGGGAAAAGGCATCAGTTCTTAGTATACCGACAGCAATGGGCCAGCACAGCGGAAACTACACCTGTACTGCTAGTAACCGTGCAGGTCGCGCACACCACTCTGCACTCGTCAACATCCATGGTACTCGATACCCTCTTTTGTGTATTAGAAACATCTAAAACTATTCCTTAGAGATCTATGGCCTCCATAGAAATATTTTGCACGTTTAGATTGATTGTTAGAATTATTTTTAATTTCTGATCAGTTCCACCCCATATACTGCCTTTCGAGATCGAAGAATCGATATACTATGGAGAATCGATACAAATGACTTGTCACGCCAGCAAAGGAGACCGACCAATGTCCGTTTCATGGACATTTCAAGGACAGGATCTGTCGACTCATTCAGGAATTAGAACGATGAAGATAACGGAACAGACGTCCATATTAACGATAGCTTCTGTTACGGGCGCACACAGCGGCAATTATACGTGTATAGCAAGAAATAAAGCTGGGGAAGACAGATATTCAACTCCTCTTCATGTTAAGGGTAAAATAGTTAGATGTTACCTACAGCCTGTTATTGTAAATCACTAACCCGCCAATTTTCTTTGCTCAGTTATACCCCACATCAAACCGTTCGAATTGGACGAAGCCGTATTTTCTGGTGAATCTGTACATCTCGACTGCCACGTACCTAAAGGCGACCTGCCGCTTAATATTTCGTGGAGCTTTCAAGGAGAGTCTGTAACGAGAAGAATGAGCGTGACTACTACAAAATTAAATGAACGGGTGTCCGTATTAGATATTCCAACAGCTTCTGGAGCCAATAGCGGCAATTATACATGTACAGCGATGAATCAGGCAGGAAACGCGAATCACACTGCTACGCTCAACGTGATTGGTACCGTAACTCATTAATCGGATGATGCTTGCTTTCTGTTTAGTTCCTCCTGTGGTCCAACAATTTTCGTTCGGAGAGGTCGCTATAAATTCCGGACAAGTCATAACAGCAGCTTGTTCAGTAATAGAGGGCGATCACCCGTTACATCTTCGGTGGCTCTTTGACGACGAACCGATTAAACCGAGATCCGGAGTAACCGTATTTAACATAGGCGAAAGAAGTGCTATCCTTAGTATCGGTTCAGTATCCCACGCGCATGCTGGAAACTACACCTGTGTCGCTGAAAATGAAGCCGGAACCCATTCTCACACTTCTTCCTTAATTATTAACGGTGCTTACATGTTTAGGCGTTATAATTTAATACCTACTTTGTAAATTGTATTTTCTAATTGTCTTTTCGTAGATTCCTAATAGGATATTATTTTCATATTATTTAAACACGGTTCTTTTATGTACCAATCTTTCCAGTCCCTCCCAACATTCTGCCATTCTCGTTCGGCGAGAAACCAGCAAATGTCGGAGAATATTTACAGGCATCGTGCACTGTCAATTTCGGTGATCTTCCACTTACAATAACATGGATGTTTAACGGCCACCTTATTTCACAAAGAAACAATGATTACTCCGTTAGCAATTCCAAAAGAAGTAGTTTACTTATCATTGAATCTATCGACGCAAAACACGCTGGTTCCTATACTTGCGTCGGAGAGAACCGCGCTGGACGAACAACATACTCCTCGGATTTAATAGTCTATGGTTAGTCCATTTATAGATGGTAGATTCATGTTATTTTATCATTTAGATAATATTTGTTTCAGTTCCTCCCAAGATAGCACCTTTCGCTTCCGGTCCTGAACCGGCTTTTCTAGGCGACTATTTTGCTCTCCAATGTATAATAACGCACGGCGATCAACCCGTTCGTATTGAATGGACTATAAATAACAAATCTGTGAGCGCTGTCCCCGGAGCACGAGTTAGTAACATCGACCGAAGAAGCAGTGTGCTCACAATCGAATCAGTAGACGCAAAGCACGCGGGCGTTTATAATTGTACAGCGAGTAACGCCGGCGGTGTCGTTTCTCATTCTACTGAACTGGTAGTAAAGGGTGCGATAACCAGTCCCATCATTTTTGCTTCGAATATCTCTTTTTGTCTGTTTTAACATCATTATGCTTCATAAATTTTTATTGCCCCAGTTCCCCCCGTGATAGTGCCGTTCAGTTTCGGGGAGGTGCCGTCCAATCCCGGCGATGCCGTGGTAGTCAACTGCGTCGCCACAAAGGGGGACTTGCCGCTTGATATCTCATGGACGTTCAGCAGCGAAACCATAGACTCCAGTCTCCATAGAGATATCATGACGACTCCGTTAAGCCCTCGAGCGTCCGTCCTCACAATCAATTCCGTGAGCGCCAACCATCAAGGGAACTACACGTGTATCGTGCAAAACGCTGCAGGCCGAGCCGAGCATGTCGCGACACTCGTCGTCAATGGCACGTTAAATTACTGTATTGACAAATAATATATAATTCTTAATATCGGGGACTAACATCACAACGTAGCACCGAAGGAGACCCAATGGATCACGCTCACCACTTTATTTTCACTAGTCGCTAACATCGCTTGCCGAAGATTGATCTAACACGATATTCTATGGTTATTTCCAGTACTACCTCGCATAGTTCCATTTTCGTTTGAATCCCCGTTGTATGCGGGCCAGGCGACTCAGGTTACGTGTCTGATTTCGGAAGGCGATCTGCCACTGGATATCGAGTGGTACTTCGAAGGGCGACCTTTGAAGGAGAAAGTCGGCGTTACAGCGACTAAAATAGCTCGTAGAGCTTCATTGCTATTGATTGACCCTGCGGGATGGTCCCACAGCGGAACATACGTTTGTCATGCGCGCAATCCCGCCGGCTTCTCCAACTATTCGACCTCATTAGAAGTACACGGTACCTATATACTCACAAATTTAACCATTATTCCTAGCACGGACGAGCTTTGCGTAGTTTTCAATATTGTGAGCTTCAAATCCAAATTCGAAATATTGGCAACGTCAGTCGAATATTACATTAACAAAATGTTTAATTTGAAGGAAAAAAAAATAGTCAGAACAGCTATAGTTCTTAACATTAATCACAGTCTTTTATTAAGTCATCGCGGTAATACAATGTATCAGTAACAGGGGAGGATTATTATACCAGTGAATGTCGTTCGTAGGAACCGGCTGCGGCTATCATCGACGAAACCATTTCTTCTTCTCTCCCTCCCTGCATTTTCTACCTTCCGCATCCGTCCTCCTCCTAGAGTCCTTTCTGTATTTATGTTCGTATACTAATTTGCAGTGTTTGCGTTCTTTGAGGCTTGCCTTACTAATGATTCTATTGAGGTACTGTTTGTTTTACTAAATATAAAAGAACGTACATTTATCTTCATATTTATTCAACTATAATTTATCAACATTGCCTCAATGAGTTTTGGTGAAGGGACTACATTTTATGTGCATTCCAAGCTTTCTGCTTCGTTTGGTTTGGTTTTTATAATTTTCGACCAATTTTTAATTATTTTGTAGCTAGATGTGCTTCGACATTTTTGTTGCAAAATATTTAGAAATAAACAAAAAAGCTTCTATAGCGTTGGCTTTGCCAATCATATATAATGCCATTAAATTTCTGTCATCAGAATCGTAACACTCAATAATCATGGTAATTAATGATCACTATTATTTAAAACCATATAAATAACAAACTCAACAATAAACTCATTCATACGCAACGTTATAGGAGCTTTTAAAAAAAAAATTGAACTGTAATTGTCAGGAATGTAATTTTTAATGACCGATTTTATCGAAAATTACTGTTTTTTATTAATGAAAATTACAGTTCAATAATTATATGTAAATATTAAAAGGATAATATTATGAACTATAAATGTAGTTATTGATTGGCCAACAATTAAAATTATAAGTTACATTGTATATTCTTAATATTTACTTGTTTAATTTGATAATTTACATAAAGCTTCAAATACCTAATATTATCCTTATAAAATTAGAAATAAGAGTCCACAATAATAAGGTATTCATACGTTCAAAAACTACTGAACTGGTTTTAATTTCATTGTTGCCTTCTGTATGAATCCCAGTAAAAAATTTTGCAAAGAGAAAATTTTCACTGTAAACGTTTTTATTGCTACTAATTATGCCAAAATTTATATTAATTATTAGGCACATAATGAACATTCATTAAAATTTGCAGTTCACTTTACAGTTAATTTCTCGTCCCATTTTCACTAGTACAGAAAATACGTCAATATTGTCTGTTAATATATTCATGATTTTTCTTTTTTTCTTTTTTCCAACTAATACTTTACTTACCTTACATACTTCGCTTGCGTTTCTTTCTCGTCACTTTATAGTTTGTTGGTATAAATGTGTAAATACCAGACATACAGACAATCCAAAATTTAAAAAAATTGTTTATTATGTGCACATAATTTAATTTTCTATTGTAAAATTAATTTCGTCTCTTAATCTACATTATACAGGTGTAAAGAACAGATGCTTCATTTTTAATTTTTTTTAAATAATTTGTTAAAAGCATGAAAACTTTGCAGTGAAAAATTTTGTAGTAAATGGTCCACAAATATATTTCATTATTAAAATTCAAAACATCTTTGAAGTCAAAAGAAACTTTAAACTTTATAAAATAATTTCAATATCCGTATAGTCTACTAAATATTTTAAACTACACAAGCTAATGAACTGTCAACATTTTAGTACCTCCACGTTGGATTCTTGAACCCACTGATAAGGCTTTTGCTCAAGGCTCTGATGCCAAGGTCGAATGTAAAGCCGATGGCTTCCCCAAGCCCCAAGTGACATGGAAGAGGGCTGAAGGTAGGTGTTTTTAAATATATCGTTTTAATAATAGCAAAGGGCGATACTCGCAAAAATTTAATTGCGAACATTGCTGCTTTGTGTCACAAGTAAAATGAAAAATTATTTTTCTTCTTATTATTTATGCTCAGTTGGAATCACATCTTTAAAGTGTAATAACATTATTTTAGGAGACACGCCTGGCGATTACAAAGACCTTAAGCCTAATAACCCTAATGTTAAAGTTGAAGATGGAACTCTTACTATTGCCAATATCCAAAAGACAAACGAGGGATATTACTTATGCGAAGCCGTCAATGGTATAGGATCCGGACTGTCTGCTGTTATTCTTATTAGCGTACAAGGTAAAATACCAAATAGTATAGTCATAAAGCTCCTTGTCTTATTGTTACATAGTACAGTAAAATAATAAAATACCTGTAATTTTAGCTCCACCCCAATTCGAAATTAAAATGAGGAACCAAACTGCTCGCCGAAGTGAACCTGCCGTTCTGCAATGCCAAGCGAAGGGAGAAAAGGTAAATGTAAATTTTTGTCACGTAACACAACTTATAAAGAAATTCATGTCCCGGCTGTAAAACATATGAATCTCAAAATCTAGAGGCCACCAGCTAAATTGTTACCTATGCTAACAATATGTGTATTATTTCACAAATTAAACTGACGTTTTATTGTCAGCCAATCGGAATCATCTGGAACATGAACAACAAGCGCCTGGAACCCAAATCTGACCCCCGCTACACCATTCGTGAAGAAATCCTGCACGGAGGAGTGGTATCCGACCTCAGCATTAGAAGGACCGAACGATCTGACAGCGCCCTATTTACCTGCGTAGCCACCAACGCTTTTGGATCTGATGACACCAGTATCAACATGATCATTCAAGGTATCAAGTTAATTTTTTTATGACGATTTTGTTATATCGAATTAAACCAAAATATTTTCTAAATCTTCCTTCCTATTTTATTGGAAATGTTTTCGTACCATTACCATAATTATTATGAGTTGAAAAGTTTTATGGTATCGACTCATCAAACATTGTATCCTTTCTCTATCCAAATATTACGATTTGCTCTGACCTGTTTCGATATTTTAGAAGCCATAGTATCATGTGAAGGTTTACCTTAAAATTGCGTAATTTACATTTCCAGAGGTACCCGAAGCACCCTATGGCCTTAAAGTTTTGGACAAATCTGGAAGGACCGTTCAGCTTTCGTGGGCTGCTCCATATGACGGAAACTCGCCAATCAAGAAGTTCCTTATTGAATACAAACGCGCTAAGGGCAACTGGGAGAAGGATATTGACAGGTATTTTTTTATCATCTTGAAAGACTTAGATGTTACTTGCCCATAATTAATTACACGGTTTCTTTTGAGGGTTTTAGTACCAGGTGATGCTACCGAAGCTGGAGTATTCAGTCTGCGACCCGCTACCGCTTATCACATTAGGATTGTGGCCGAAAATGAACTAGGAACCTCCGAACCCTCAGAAACCGTTACCATTATCACCGCCGAAGAAGCCCCCACTGGTATGCCCCAAGATGTTAAAGTCGATGCCGTCGACAAGCACACGCTGCGAGTTACCTGGAAACCACCCCAACCACAGGACTGGAATGGTGAACTTCAAGGGTAAAATCAATAACACGATTACCATTGCTTATGCCTGGGAATAAATGAGGTGAAGATAACTTTATATTTGTTTTTATAACTTACAGATACTACGTTGGTTACAAACTGGCCTCAAGCAACAAATCCTACGTATTTGAAACCGTTGATATCTCAAAGGAATCTGGCAAGGAACACCACCTCGACATCTTGAACCTCAAGTAAGTACACTTTGATAGCGAATAAAAGCTCATATTAGATCTAGTTACAACGATCTGATACTTTTAAATTTCTATACAGCTGATTTTCTTTTGTTGAGAGCGTAATTTTGTTAATGTTAACATGTATCATAATTATATTCGATTTTCCAGGACCTACACGCAATACGCGATCGTCGTCCAGGTGTTTAACAAGATGGGTTCCGGTCCCGTATCTAACGAAGTTCGAGCATACACCGCTGAAGGCGCTCCCTCGGCCCCCCCTCAGGACGTGCTGTGCACCACCCTCACCGCTCAGACGATCCGCGTTTCATGGGTTTCCCCACCCCTCGCCGCCGCTAACGGCTTGATCAAGGCCTACAAAGTTATCTATGGTCCCAGCGAAACCTGGTATGGTGAGTGTCAGCTAAAATTCTACTGAAAAATTTGAAAACCGTTGCAAAGGAAATATACATATCTTCGCTTTTAAAAGAGTAACAAGCTAATTGCTTAGCTTAGACCATTCGCCTCTCGTAAGTTTTACGCGGCTCGCTGCCGTTAATTATAGTACCAAGGCTTGCAATATCATGTATGGAGGAAAAAAATTATAGACTAGAAATTTCAATTTATTTTATTACAGACGAGAAGACCAAGGACACGAAGATCACTGCCAGCAGCGAGACTATTCTTCACGGTCTTAAGAAGTTCACAAACTACTCTATGGAAGTGCTCGCGACCACCAACGGCGGCGATGGCGTCCGATCCGCTCCTATTCACTGCCAAACCGAACAAGACGGTAAAGCTATTTTTACCTGACAACCTGTATATCCAACCTGAACATAAGTGAACATGGATTTTACAGTTTAATACATTTGAAATAAATAATCATTTTCTTACTGCAGTTCCCGAAGCCCCGCGCGCCGTCAAAGCCCTGGTGATGGGAGCGGACTCGATCCTGGTGTCGTGGCGGCCCCCGGCGCAGCCCAACGGCGTCGTCACTCACTACAACGTCTACACGCAAGCCCAAAACGCTGAGCCACACCCCAATAAGGTTTGACTATTACAATACTTTTTGTGATGCACACGACTCTCTTTCTACGGTGGTAGTCACTGCGCCTGCCTAACCAGGCTTCGCGGTTCACTTCCCGGCCGTAGCAGGTTCTTGTATTCAGTAGTGATATAATCTATCCAGATTCGACCTAGTCGGAATCACCATCATACCTAGTTGTACGTTGTCCCACTACTAAAAATAATTACATTATTTAAGTGTTGCTAACTCCAATGCTAGTCATAACGCTTTTATTGTTAAATGAAGTTAATGTTTTAAAAAACGTACTCGCTGTTTGCAGGTACCCGCATCCCAGACCAGCTACTCCGCAACGGAACTGAAGGCCGGCCGTTACGACTTCTGGGTTACCGCTTCTACCATCATCGGCGAAGGACAGCCCTCAGCCACCGCATCCTGCAGCCCTAGCGACAAAGGTAGATTACACGAACACCGGATTATATATTTTTGTTGCTTAATTTTTCTGGTGTCGCTAATACTTTGTAATTTGTTCTAACGCACCAGTGCCCGCGAAGATTGCCTCGTTCGACGAATCGTTCACGGCCACCTACAAGGAAGACGTGAAACTGCCCTGCCTCGCTGTCGGTGTGCCCCCGCCTAACATTTTGTGGAAGGTTAGACAAGTATTTCATTGTATGTGTACATAGGAAATATTCAAACGTGGATGAGATATATAAGGCTATTTATAAACTTCTACAACATTTTACAACAACTACAACAACTTAACATTTGTACTGTACAATAGAGAACACGTATATGTAAAATTTCAAAGAAACAATATTTTTTGGCGGCTGAGTAAAAACGATACAAAAGAAATTCATCACATCATTTTTAATTATTGTAAATTTATAAGTGTGTATTAAGAGTTATTTACTTGTGTATAAAAAAGGTTCAATTTCTTATTTATTTACTGTTGATTGAGCATTCTTAATATATAAATGAAGCGGTAGACGTATATATTAAATGTATTTACAAATACATTTTCACAAAAAAAATTAAACTTACGTCATTTCTTCGTTGTTTCTTTATTAATTTATGAATATGAATGTGACGTGCAGGTGAAGGGCAAGCCCCTGGAAGCTTCGGAGCGCGTGCGACAACTGCCGGAGGGCTCGCTGCAGATCGCGGGCGTAGCGCGAGAAGACGCCGGCGAATACTCCTGCCACGTGGACAACCAGTTCGGCACCGACACCGTTACCCACACGCTCTCCGTGCTCGGTGAGACACTTGTATTTCTGGGTTCCGTACGTTCAATGAAAAAACGGAAACCTTACTCACTCTCTTGTATGCCCGAGACAATTGTCTCCGTATCCGCATAACAGTTATTCGGATTTATTGTTTTTCGGAAGAATATTTTTGTAAATTTACAGAGTCGAAGAACGATGGATTCGGTTTATACAATAATTAAATGGGTTACCGTAAAAATACTGTACTACAGAAACACGACTTCTCGGTTTCAGCAAACGTGGCAGATTTTGCAATTTCTTGATAACAATTAAGACTCCGGGTTGCTATTTTTCTCCTACACACAGCCCCACCATTCCCCCCACAATTGAGCATCGCGTCGTCATCCGTGTCGTCGCTGACGCTGCGCCTGAAGCCATCGGTGGACGCAGACCAGTCGCCAGCTGCAGGGCACACCATCCACTACAAGCAAGAGTTTGGAGACTGGGAGACTGTCCAAGTATATCTCTCATTACTCTTCACCTTCAGCATTCACATTTCACTTGCTTTTAAGTGGTCAGAAAGTAGGGTCGTTCGCAGCCGCATTCCAGAGGTCTAAGTTAGCCGCCTCATATGTCCCGTGCCTCATATGTGCCTCATATGTTTCCATGCTACCGTACTTCAACCATAAAGCAAGGCTGCCTTAGAGCAGAAATAGATGTGGCGGTGGTATATACACGTTAGAACTTGAATAGATTCTACCACTACTAAGGTGGCACGAATTCTAAGTGGTACGTGAAGTGATTCAACACAAATTTCTTTGCCCACATTTGAATGTTCCAAAACATCATGATTTTTTAATTTTAGATAGTTAAATTCCGATATAGAGAAACTCTTTGACCTTGTAGACATTTGATGCCATTTAAAGATGATTGTTACTATTTAAATCGTAGATACTACTGGTTGATTTTAACAAGTTTTATTTAACTGTGGAATTATTGTGAAACTTAACTATGATTTTCTATTGTCTCCAGATTCCTAGCACCACTGACACTTATACCTTAGAAAACCTGTTCTGCGGATCCAGATACCAGCTCTATGTTACGGCTTACAACGGGTAATTACTTTAGCAAACATTAATTTAAACTTTTATAGAAATGATTTGAAGCATCGCTCGTCGTGTGGGACTAGAAAGAAGAAAAAAAAAGAATACTAAATGCTTTATATATCAAATTGAAATCATTAAAATTAAATAAGATTTATAAATACTTCTAAGGGTTATCGTCAGTGGTATTATACCGCGCAAGGAAAGGGTGCGTGCAGGGAATTTAAAGCAGCTGATTCCAAGTTATAGAGTCTTTAAGGTGAACGCTGACCCTTTTACCGATCAGTATCTGATGGTGGAATACATTATTGGCATCACCATGTCGCGTTGAGGACCCACGTCTTGCGTTCGACTGTTAATGGCTTGAAGAAATGGAATTAATATGTCGGGCAGCATCGGCACGGGTGAGGCTTCGGACGTGGTGATCGCTCGGACTCGCGGCTCCAAGCCGCCCGTGCCTCGCGCCGCCGACTTCATCGAGGTGGGCAGCTCCTCCGTCACGCTGCACCTCAAGCAATGGCTGGATGGCGGCTGCCCCATGAGCCACTTCGTCGTCGAAAACAAGAAGAAGTGAGTAAAAAATTTTAATTCTCACTTACTTTATCAGTCGATTGCCATATATTAAAAATGTAGAATGTATTTACAATGTTATACCACATTGTATATGTTATTATTAATTATATAAAATATCATATTTTATGCTTTCCGACTACTTTTTTTATTACTTAGATTATGCAATAACTTATATATGTCTCCTATTTCTATTGTAAAGCAGGAGGGCAATAACTTAGATAAGTAATTACAAACTTAAAAAAAGCTTAAAACAGCATGTGAATAGCGTTATGCCTACAGTCGATTAATTAACTGTTACATTATTTTCTTCTTTAACTTACACAACAAAACTGTTAATAAACAATATCAAATATAAGAAATAATTGTACAGGGGCGCTGCCGAATGGAATCAAATCTCAAACGCTGTTAAACCCGGTGGTAACTTCGTCGTGCTTGGTGAGTTGGTATTTTATAATTATTTCTATTATTCTCATCATCATGTAAAATTTATTAGTTAAAAAGTGCAAATTAATTATTTGTATTATTAAATTTCATCTATATATCGATTAGACGATCGAGCAGATAAAAATAGCCACCATTTTAGTTCTCAACAGTAGAAATGCAGCTGTTACCATGACTTCGAACTGGTCGGTGATCCAATTTGAAGGTGGTTACGCGTTGAAACGATCACATAACCCCAGATGAAATGCCTGCTGGTCTTCGGCTGTTAGCGGCAACTTATAGAACAAAATTCTAAAAACCAGATTTGTATTCTATATATAAATGCATCTGCATTCTAAATCTTCAATCATTATACCCATTTAACGAATTTTTTATTTGTGGAATTCGTGTAGTCTGGCCATTAAAAATATCTTGAGTTTATTTTTAATTACAACAGAGACAGTAAATTGTAATCTGTATTCAGACCTGGAACCCGCCACGTGGTACGTACTGAGAATAACTGCCCACAACAACGCTGGTTTCAACGTAGCCGAATACGAATTTGCAACTCTCACCATGACCGGAGGTAAAATATCGTTAATTTTATCGTTATATTGATTGAATTCAAATCCGATATCGTTTACTGTACAAATAAGTACAACAACAGTAATTCGTTTTGAACTACATGTTATATAAATTATGTAAATAAGCTACACGTACCTGAAATGCATTGCCTTAAAATCATTTGTTAAAAATCATTCACTGTTGATTTCTCCCATATAGTTTATTTTTTCCTCCACTTAAGTAATTGCCTACTAAGGCTAAATAAAGGCCGTCGCCTACCTATCAACTTCAGCCCCTCGAGTTCGAACGACAGTGATTACTTAATTGAACTTTTGATACATATACGCTCACTTATCAATACGGAACCGACATTTGCTCGCTTCAATGATAAGTGGGGGTTTACGTACTTAAAGTCACGTTAAGAAATCATTGCTGCTCGAGGTGGATCAATGCCAGTAGAGTCCGGAGTCGATAGGTGGGTGACAACCTTAAAGTCCCGTCCCATAGTTTTCGAGGGCTTGCATTTCAGGTACGATCGCGCCCGCGCGCGAGGTCGGCGGAGGCTCGCTGAGCACGGAGCAAACGATCAAGATCATCCTCTCTCACCTGAACCTTATCGTGCCCGTGGTCGCGTCCAT
>DWHE01000057.1:0-15124 GCA_018247495.1 Satarupa nymphalis | reverse complement strand
GAACATGTGGCGGTGGTTTGCCTAACTTGAAAAGAATGCGAACGTCGCGCGCGTGCGCTTAGATAATCATTTTTCAATTCAATAGCACTCCTCAATCACATCATCATCATCATCATACGTATGTTCGAAGTACGATTTTAAAATTATCTCTCATCCGAAAACATTAAAGGCTTTGTTTTTAATCGTGACGTCGCAATAATAAGAAATATGTAGAATCTCTTGGCTAGGATTGAACATTTAAATTATCTTTTTCTATGGTCTATACAATTATTATGACGTGAATAACATGACGTACCCGTTTTGATATTTGAGGAACATAGTAAGTAAGTAAAGAAGACTAAAATTTATAACTGACTAACCATTGCTTTTATAGTATTTTGGTTAAATGAACTGAAGGGTCTGCAAATTGACCAATGTTTTTTTAAATTTACAAAATACTTAGCATCATTAAAATAATCTAGTTATCACTAGAATTAACAAAGAAGGAGGTTGTTTGCTTTTTTTGCAAACGGGATGAAGGTTAATTGCGAGAAAATCAGTTGCCATCAATGGACAAAATCATTCACATCGGGTGCAGCGCGCGGCGATCATGCGGGTTTTGCTAATGCCACCGTCACTTTTGTAAAACAATCCTAAACATTGGACTAAGTGCGTTTATTGTAAACTCGGCCAATTCTATCAATTAAATGTTCTGCGTATTGTGAGTTAGGCGATCAATACACCAAATACACCTTGCCTCGTTCACTTTTTGCAAATAGAGGTCAGTAAAATGGTAACATGTGTTTGGACCGAACTTCTTCAGTTGGTAGGTAGAAATAAAACGTTAAATAATACTATTTATTGTTCATCTACCCACACTTATAAAGGCTCTAAATTTAATGTCCTTCTGATATGAGAGATGATAAACATTTTTATCGGTAGATTCGTGAGATGTAAATAGATTATGTTTTAGCGTTTTCGTTCACATTAGTTTAATTAGCGTGATTTTGTTTGTAGAATAAGATATAATGTGTCAGATTAGTTACGTGGCCCTTCTCTTCTGCTTAGTGTATATCCGGCGTTACGGCCAGGTCCGTATGTCGGCTCAATATCTACAAAGCCCGGCCATTATCACTCTCCGAGGTGAGTCCACCGGCCCTCGAGCGAACCCCCTTCCATAGTAATCAGTTGTCGCTTGAAATCCTTCCTGTCGCATTGCTGCGATACGTCCACATTCATCCGACTCTCATACTTCGCTTACAAATATATGCTAATCATACATTGCTAGAATCGCTTGTAAGAGTTTGCTGATCATCGTTCGACTCAATCCATACGATCGGAGATTAATATATCAGTTATTGGCATTCTTTTTTTAAATATTTTCTGACACAATTTTTTGTGAAAATAATACTAGTACATTTTTTTTTGTCCACATGTTACATAAACATAATAAATCAATACCTTATCATGCCTGTCTACAGTGGTTAGCTTACCGTAGCTGACACCATTGTATTGCCAGCTGTTTAGGAATACTCATTGTTTTCATTCTTAAAGAACCTCATGCCACAACTTTCCGGGAAGATCATTCCACATTTTGCATGTCCGTTGTATAAACGAACGTCCAAACTGTACCTAGGGAATTCGATATTACATTTAATTTAATTAATTTTTATTATTATTATCGTTAGGAACTTTTCTTCTTACATTCACAATTTATTTTTGATACTCATTTATATCTAGTCTATTTATTGCTTGGTGTTTTAGTTTTGCTGTTTTTTATTATTATAATAACAGTAGCAGACGGGCATGCATTTTACCTGCTGTCCATTGTTACCCGAACCGTGGCTGCCTCCACCCCTTATTGGAATAGTGTCCTATTGAACAAAGCTGCGTTGCTACTCCTGAGGATGAAGTTGGTCGCCGCATACATCTTGTGCCTGCCGCCACCTCACACTCTTCAACAGTGGCAGTGTGATCTACTGCGATTAAATTATCAAACTACTTTTCCTAAAGAAGATACCTTTTAAATCATACATCATACTTTTAAATTTTGTTCGTATAAAATCAAATATTTATCAGGAATTTATAGATAATCGCAATCGTGTCAGGGAAGCGTTAGCAATATGAATGTGTAGTATTCTCAATTGGCTTGTAGCTGACGTGTTAATTTTCGGATTGCAGCTCGGGCATTTGCGGTATGAGCATCCAAATGGCGCCGACCACTCAGTCCACCCCGCGGGCGACGCCGCACCCGTCCTCCGCGTCGCCACTCTCCGAAGACGTGGTGCGCATCCACGTTACTTACAACCCACTGTCAGCGAGCCCCTCGCATCTCCACCCGCTCAGTCCCGCCAAGTATAAATACGAGAAACACCACAAGCCGCTCTCCCTGGGTTTCTACACAACCAACGGAGCCACTAACCTAGCCACGGACAACAGGATCAGGATCCAAGTGCCGTCCGAGGAGCTGCTGACCCCGGTGGTAGACTCTGGTAGGATCATTACGCATCGCTTCATAGAATCTCATCCTGAAATTTATGATCTGAAATAGATCTTCTTAAATTATTTAAGCTTTAGCCATTTTGTAACACTGAAGTGGAGCTATCGACACATGTAGTAATGTTTAAATTTGACAATTGGATTTGAAATAGGTACAATTTTTTATGATAACTTGATATTATGTTTGATTTTTTTCTATTTATTGTACTGAACATTGTAACTGCATCAGTCCGATCTGCGTTAGTTTCCGATTTTAATGATATATAATACACAGACTAGTTTATACATTTCTTAATATTATTGGTGCTTAATTATTTACACAGTCAAATGCATTTATTGCATTCAAATACATTCCATAAATCTTCACTTCGTTTTATGCAAAATACAAAATTTTCAATATATTCTTACGAAAATTAACCGTTCACAGTCTGTGTAGGGTTTCATTTCAAAGTAGGCCATAAGTACCTACCATTATAGTGGATTTCGGGCACAGGCAACTATATTAACTAAATATTTTAGTTACCATTAGTCCTACTAATGTCGGTTAGTAGGCACCACCAAGGCACCAAACTCTTAGGTCCGTTATAAACGAAAGCCACTGTGTGGTATTGAAAAAAATAGTCGTCAGTATAATTCGTCGTTGGCATTTTTGCTATCAAGGATTCTTTTTTATTAATACTAATTTAGAGTATGTATAATAGAGAGTGCCTAACAGAACACAATAGTTCGTTAATGTGTATGCATATTTTCGTATCGTATTTATAAAACCATCATTGGTTTTGTCAATGATTAAATTTTTAAATCAATTAGATAGTTAAGCATTTTAATGGATACGTAACAGAGACAGACATAAATATCTATCTATTACGCAGTTCGTTGTTAAAATATTTATAAATATTTGTAGCACTTACACATAATAATTGTACTCGCATGGCTTAAAATCGAAATACTGTTAACGGGTGATTCATGGTTTGCCTAAATTTAGATTTATCTAAGGACAATAACAATATTGAATAGTTATCCTCGTGCGCGTTACTGATTATGATTTTTTAAAAATAGAATAATAATATAGTTTAATACATAAAACCGTTGTATACAATATCTATTCGATACGTTTTAAAGTATATATATAGTGAAAGCTTAGTAGAAAATAGTAATTACTGTTTTAATTATTTAATAATTTAATTTATGAATCTCGATTGTTATTACACGTATTTTAAATATTCTACAATAACATCAGACTGATCGGTCGTCGACATACTCAAATAATTTGAATCTCATTTTTTATTTTCTAATTCAAAAAGTTGTCTCAGTATCGAAAAATCATTTTGTAATTATTTATTTAAATATTGTTTTCTTTTTTTATGTACTGTTTAATTTTTTATTTTTATCTTTCTGGCTACGTTATATTGGATTATAAAAAAATTTAGAAACCACGAAGGCCACATTGAAAGTTCATCACTTATGATAAATTTTTAAATTCCCTAACTCTTTATTGATCGAATTATTAATCGATTTACCATATAATAGGGCTTTGAGTGTGGTCGTTGTAAATCGAGAGTGGTATTTTCGTTGAATTCGTTTTCTTAAGATTGTGTTTTATAATTAGAAATATTAAAAAAAACTATGTTGTGAGTAAAGCTGTGGTACGATACCGAGCTCAATTTAATTTGATAACTGAGTACTGCTCTGATATGTCTCGATGATTTATCATTTGCCGATATAAACTCGTAATATTAAGTTTTGTTTAGAAGGGTGCATATTTCGTTGTTTTATAGCTTCGAGGGAGACGCGTCGCTCTATAACGTTAAATGTCTTCTAATATTGTCAGCTTTAAAATTATGGGCTACACCCTAGTGCTAAAATGGTGGCAAGACGGCTTTCGTTCAAACGGTACCTTGATTTTATTGACATCGCCAGCGCATAATTATTGGCTTTTGTGCCGATATGTGATGCGAAAGTTTTTAACAAAACCCTCGTCGCCACCAAAAATCACGATTTGTTTAAAACAAGTTTTCTCTCAAATGACTTCTTTATAGAAATAGTTATATAGAGATTAGAAGCGTACCTTAATCAGAAAATGTTTTTCGATATTCGTAGATCTAGATCCATTAAAACTTTGTATTAGTATAAGGGTGTATGTTAATAACCCCGATGATACTTTACAATGTCCCTATGCAAAGAGGAGTATAAAACCTTTAGAAAATAGGTTGGCTAGAAACAAATTCTCCCATACAATAATTTAATCAGTGTCGATTGGTCTGCGCTAATTGAGCTTACGTCCAGCGCCGCTTGCAATGTGCGTCCCCCCCCCCGTGCAAGCAATGCCCTTAAAATAGTTCATGATAATGTACTATCACACTACATCCACGCGAGCCCCCTCAAGTAGTCATCGGGAGTGAATATATACACCTGTATATTTATTCGAGTTGTGTATAGGATATACATAATTAAATAAATCTACATTTAATTAAAAGCGATAAGGTGAAGAGCGTTTTATTGGCATATACGCATTCTTTCGATTTATGAATAAGTAGTATTTAAAAAATTAAGTGATAATAATTAAAAGTGAGTCTATTAGTCTTGTCCCGTTTGTAGGATGTTCGAATACGAAGTTTTAACAATGTGTTCCGTATACATAGAATAGTAAAAGTCGCTAACTAATCAGTGAGAGCCGCAATAAAGTCAGTCTAACTGTAGTTTATAATTACTAGACTTAAGGTATAACGAAATGTATGTATATAGACGTATGTTACCATAATTATCCAAAATATTTTATCTTTGTATCTTAACGTTAATAAATAGTAGTAGATTTGTTACAGTTACAGTTTTATTCAAAGTCCAGAATTGGAAATAGATTCAGGAGTTGAGGTCGCATGCAGGTAACCTTATTCAGATGCATAGACACATGCGAAACTTTACAAGTTACGTCATAATAAATACGTTATTTCCCCTCTTAATAAACTAACGTTTAGTTCCAAATCAGGGTCGTTAAAACTCAAAAGTGATGCTTAGGATTTGTTAAAATAATAATTTATTATTACGTGAATTGATATTGTAGGTTTCTTTGGACCGTTGGCTTAGTCAATGCCGGAGAGCTTTTTACACTTCTCTGACAGATAAAACCAAGGAATTAGTTCTTAACATATAATGTATGCAAATCAATCAAACAATAGGTATAATACTTAAAACTTGTTGTGTTCCAATAGAAGACAGTAAGCATATACATTTTGAAAGCAGTAAGTATAGCATTTGTTAAAATTTCTAGTTAATGGATTTTTGTCACAAGAATCATTAGAAGTTATTATTGAATTTTATCTTTATCAGAATATCAAGCAAAGGGATTACGGACGCATAATGGTATTATTAAATAAAAATAACTCAAAATGAAATCGTTTCATTGTTCTGAAGTTAAGATTTTCTGATAGTTGCTGCGATTGTAAAAATTCCTCTTATCCGTTTGTTTGCCTTCATGTACAAATATAGTAAAAGCGTCATAGTTAATTTGATGTTTTTTGTTCAAGATTATTCAAATAATAATTGTATTTAATTTACGTTATCAGGGCCAGTTACAGTGTGATTGTAAGATTTCTGGTTAACATAGGCTGTTTGTGCGACAGTTTTGCTGGTACGCGATGTAATTCGTTCATCGTGCGGTAAGAAGTAATAGGTTTACCGATATGGTGGTTTTGCGATTATGTAACTCTCTGTCTCTGTTGCCGTTACTCTGTTAACATTACTAACTGGATCTTGCTGGACCAATGGTATTTGGTTCGATTCGTTCCCGGGAACATTTAATAAACATAGATCTGCTCACGTGGTGGGCGTCGTGGTGTTTCAACGAGTGCACGCCAGCCGCGACACAGGCAATCCCAATGCAGAGGAGAGTGAGAGTGTTAGTGCATTTATTTTTTGTATTTACAATAGAACCAGTGGCCTTAAACCGTTAGCAGCTAACGCAGTGAAGCTCTCCGCACCCCTTTGATGAATGTTTACGTTGATCAGTTCGCCAACTTGACACGGTGACGATCTAAGTGAAATTTAACACCGATTAATCATAGATTTTGTATTGTTGTGATTTTCTGTCTATTTGTTACAGCAACTGTTGAGTGCATCCAATAAAAGAATCGATAATGCAAACGAATTAGACGTCCAGACTTTATTCGACAAAAATCTGTGCCATTTTTAGATTTAGAAAAATAATTCTGCTAAGTTAATGTCATTTTTTTGTTCGTTTGAATTTTTAATTAATTTTGTATTTGCTTGCAAGTTTTATTTATAGTCTTTAATTAATTTAAGATCGATGTATATAATGGTTTAAATTTTATTTATCAGGCGTCATGGGTGTTTTTAAGTGACAAAATTGTAATGTATTTGCAACGGACTCATGACGTTGGAAAAGACTCATTTGCATTAATTGTATTCAGACAATATTGTATAATATCGAGAGAGAAAAACTGTGGATTTTATGTAATTAACAGTTTCTTACGGCGATTCGAACGAAAGATTGTCATATGTCGCTCCAGAATAAACGGTGATAATGAGCAGGTTTTAAATTTGTCCGTATCAATTTCATAAATTTATCTTGGTATAGAATAACTATGGAGGTATTTTTCGTTCGGTCTTTCGTTCGAAAATGTTATGGGTATGGATAATAAAATACGTTTCGAGTTAAGATTTTATTTATTAAAGCCTACGTTATTACAGATACACGCTCTTAATACCGGACAGTTATTTATTTTAATGTATTGATTTAATTAGGTCAATGAAAAAAAATATTGATCTGTTTCGTTGGTTTCTTACGAAATATGTAAAAAAAGACTTTAATTTAAGTTTTAAATATTTTTACATGGCTTTTTTTTATTAATTACACTAATCTTACAAACTGTTTCTGTTTATTTTACATTTTATCATATTCTTCGAATAGCTTTAAGGACTAGGTTAAAACCTTCAAGATCTTAATGGTATGAATGATTAAGTTTTCAGTTTACTGTTTTTAAAAACTTTATAAAACAAACAACGATTTGGATTAAATTTTTTCATAAATATATTAGTATTCCGTTTTGGACTATTTAGTTTCCTTAAGTATTATACAGTTTGAAAATTTTTATCTCATATAATTAATTAACAAATTGAAATTATCAATGAATAATTATTATTACATATGAATAAATCGACATAATTGCGCACCAAGGAGTAGTCTCTGATAAAAATTAACATCAAGTGAATACTCTTCAAGTTAAGTTAGGTCATTTGTAGGTAACTCGTAGTCGGCAACCAGTTGCAAGCGCGCCTACAACTATTATACAAGGAATATTAAACAGAGAAGGGGGTTGGAGAAACTTGAAAGAATCTTCACACGTGTTACGTGATTATGTTCACATCACATAGATTTTTCTCCTCGAAAGTTGGAATATTCATTCAATTTCATTCATCTTTCGGTTATAAAAAAGAATGATTAAGATTTATTTCATCACTTTTGTTCACAATTCATGCTCTTAGTATTCCAAAACCATTTCGTTCAAAAACAGTTTTTTTTAAACTTTTTAACGACAAATAAATATTACGTAATATATAATATATATAATATCACAGCGGGCTAGGTTGAATAATATTCACAATGTCATCAATTACGTTCTTGAAATTTTCGACTTCCACAAATCTTACCTTCCTTGTTTTATTACAATAGGCTGAATATTAATTAAACTGTCAAAGTAGTAAATAGTACACTACAGAAAGATATGCAGAACAAACAAAAGATTAACAATTTTAACGTCCCAAGAGGATTTTATTTTATAATTAAAATATTAAGACTAAACGCAAAGGCCGTAACAAAATATCGATTCATTGTCACAAACATGGATATTGTAAGCATAAAGAAATATATTTAATTTATTGTAATTTATTTTATTAATAGGTATCCCATGATAAGATCGCGCTCATGATAGCCTCTCATTCTAGCTATTAATCAAAGTCGAGTTTAGAAATTATACTACCGCGCTTCGCAGGACACGTTGAACAACTATGTTCTCTAAAGACCGAAGGCACGTGCTGTATGGCTTTTGTACAACCCGGTCACAATATCTGTGTACCTGGCCTCGATGACGCTGCCGGCGCTCTTGTAAGGTGTACTGCGGTGTATGTACGGCGGGCGAGCGCGGGTAAGTGAAGGTAGAGCGAGAGGGTCGTCGCATTCCAGCGAGGTACAGAGATGTTGCTACCGGGCTTTACAGTTGTCCTGTCCCAAATACGCATTATAATAGTGCAGAGTGGCAGAGCACGATGCAGGCCTCGATCTAAATACAAGATTCCTGCAATAGAAGGTTGCATAGGGGCAAACGCGGTTACCACAATAAATAAATCGTGCAGAAAATGCGTCAATTTTACATTTCTACCTGTTCACTCCTATTAGTACTGTATCGTTCCTATATACGGAATCTATTTTAAAACATCGAGTGTTCATATAGTATTTAACGTTTAGTATTTACAAATTAAAAATTATATGTGATCGAGGGTTTTGTGCCCACTGGGACGTTACACGCACATCTTATTAATTATTCGAATATATAAATTTCTGGGATTATTTAAAAACGTGTCTAATACGCCAATAAGTAGTATGTTATTGTTGTTGATATTTGTAAGTTTAGATATTTGAGATGTTATAGTAATAAAAGTGTAAATCGATTGTCTTCTATAGTTTTACAAGACGTACTTCTCATCAGGTGATCTGTATTAGTACCGTAATAGTGAGACTAGTGCCTGCGCGAATTTCGTTAGTACCTATGCATAAAATAATTTTACTGACTATGATAATATACGGTATTTTGTTTAGTACGTAAGAGGAGGATTATAATAAGACGCGTATTATGATGTATATATTCATTAATATGTAAAAACATTTTTGGTACTGTATTAATTATACATTTGTATTATTGACATTGAATATAGCAACAAAATTAAATAGAAGTTTCTGTGGTGATGAAATATTCGAATATGATTAGTCTATAAAAAACAATCGAAATATTACATTGTAATAGGGATATGTTGGAAATATAATATAACAGCTTTAAGATCCCCGGTATTATATTTTAATATCTGTTACTCTTACCGTATTTACCTTAATTATAATTTATTTGCTTTACTTTCAATTAGCTCATAGAAATTAAGCCTTTAAATTTAAAGTTTTACTCGACTTCAAATATGTAATTTAAATGATTGCATTATATTTGTTATTGATGACATATGTTTTATGAATATTATGTAATAATATATTTTGAAACCCTCAGTCCAAGTAAAATTCGTCGTTACTCTGATTAGTAAGAAATCGAGCCTTTTCCTGGTTAAAATTATTATTAATTAATCTATATAATATGTAATCTAAATATCTTGACAGGATTAATATGCAATACAAAGCATTGCTTTGTGCAAAATAGAACAATTTAAAATAATAGTTATATAGGTGTTTGAAATTCTGCGTAGTTTCAGCTAGTGGATTTTATTGTTCAACGTTCAGTTTAATGTATCATATTCTACTCTTTGAACTCTCGACACTTTCACAGCAAAACTATTTGTGATCTTGGATTTTTCTTACGTATTTTCTACTTACGTCGAATGTTTCGAGATGGCGGTATTCGAGAAATTAGTATGTTAGTTTACGAATAGGGTACCAGAGTTTGTGTTAAAATGAATTGTGTGCGGATAAATTTTCGTTAATATAAAATCCAAACGTACCGATGGGTAATATGGGGATTTTAGCAATGTATAAATTTGTGTGTTTTAGGTGCAATTCTAGATCGCACGTTCTCTATAGTATAACGAGATACAAAAATTTTATCCTTATACCTAATTATAATAAACGGCTGTACTCTTGCAGTCGTTTCTTCGTTATTGTAGAGGTCCTTAATCTGGAGCGGCGCCGGTCCGTATGCACGCAACGGAGTTACACCGGAGTCATGTATGATGTAATTATACATATAAAGTTCGTCAACGACCTCGTTTGTTTGATTATTTTATTTTTCTCACCTACCTACCCTCGGTACATTTTGGCTTTAAAACAATAATTACTTATACGAAAGATTAAAGGTGCTTAAAATTTGCCTGCACATTAAGCAAGCTGAGTGCGAGGCGAGACAAGACGACGTCTTAAGACTGATTACCGGAATAATTATTTTCCAATTTGCCTAAAGATTTTCATTTCACAGTAAGCTGTGTAGGTCTGGTCATACGTAATGTAGTTCAATCTCATACTTTCAAAATAAATAAATAAAATTAATGTAGGTACGTCGCTAATCGCGTTCGCTTACAGACTGCTGTTGGTTCTGATTTATATTCATGTAATGTTATATTATTAGTCTGTAATTTGAACCGTTTTAACAGTTTCATCCGTGTTTCAAGAAATGTTATCCGTCGATGTAAGCTAGTTCTTCAATAGTATTAGACATTAAATGATATATGAATAAAATATGTGTTTGATTTACTTCCAGTTACACTTACAGATGCATCCGAGGCCTTCTAATATAATATATAGGTATATATACAAAATTTGGACACGATGTTAATCGTGATTTTGTAACAAACTTTGTTTACTCATATAAACATTTAAATTTCATTAAACTGCAACGGTACAAAGCTATCATCAAATAGTTTTTGATAGTTACAGTATGGAACAAAAATCATGAGATTGTGGATTAAATCACAGATTGAGTTTAATCTCATTCGTTGTATTTACTTTATTGATAACTACTACACGACATTACTGGTAGCTCTGGCAATTGGGAAATAGGGGTGTAAATAAATTACATGAGGTGTTTTTCTTAAGAGAAAAACTAAAAAATAGCTGTTTAGAGATGCACTTCAATTTATTTTTCATAAAAGAAAAGCCATTCGCTACGACAACGTTTCCGAATTGATAACTCTATTTGAATTAATTTTCGATATTGGTGAATATAAATAAGTGATCTAGAAACTACACGGAAAGGTTGCGACATCTTAAAGAGCATTTCGCCAGTAGATGGCGCTGTAGTCAAATAATCAAAGGTAATAGGTAAGAAATGGAACAAAACAATCATAGTAAAACGAATTTAATTAATAAAGACGTATCCTTTAAAGTTGTTTAATGTATTACATGCGTTAATAAACAGTTGATAGAAGTTAAAAAAAACTTACACAATACCAATGATTTTTAAAGTTTAGGAACTTGTTGTTTTAACAACTATATATCTAGTACTTAGTGGTCTACTAAATATGTGTATATAGATAGCGCTTACTTTAATTAATAATGCTAAATTAAAATACCTCAATGTAAAGACACCAAATGATTGGTCCACACTCGTACTTGTCATGGAACCGGAGCCGAGGGTCAACTACCTTTTTTGCGAAATTGTTAGTCGTACAATGCACTATTACAATTTTATTTTCACAAAACGGTATACTTTTCATTTGTCAATTAATGTTGGACACTTATACCCATTCAGATGCCGTACAAACCGGACCCAAAATTATTATTATTGCTCCTTTTTATCACAAGGTAGGTACCATTTAATATTGAACTCTCTAATTTCACTTCAGATACTAAAATGAATTATTCGTCTAATTGAATTATGCTTAAAATTAAGTTTTTCTACTCATATTTTGTAAATAGATTAAAATCATTAAATGCATTTTTAATCTAGCTTTCCCACGTATATTGGTATAGAAATATTCTTCGGATTTAAAAATTCCCTTGCTCATAAAATATAGGGTATGTTTTTAAATCAGTTTCCATTTTAGTATTGCGAATTAATGTCCAAGAATTCAGAATATAATATTTAGCGTTACAAAGTTCTCGTATGATTACAACCAACTATTTCATCTGAATGAACTTATAAAGCACTGAAGTTAAAAGCATTCAATTTACAATATACTTTGTTATTTTGAGTAGTTCTTTACTATAATGTTGGAAAATGATTTTATTTAATGACAAGTGGTTACTACATTCAGACAGGAGTTGGAATGCCTCATTGGTTACATAGAATACTGGCGTGCACGGTCTTCCAATTGCAGAATAAAGCAGCTTCATAAGGGTAATGGGTACTACTCAAAGTTTAAGCAACAGTACATAGGTACGAAATTTGTATTATTGAATTCTTAATATGTAACGAGTCTTAGAACATGCTTAATATTTTTATGTTTAATTATTATAAACAACTAAATAAAATGCAGTATTTTTTAGCAATATCTATTATTGATATCACTCAGTTTTTAGGTCTTATCGTAATGACACTTGTCTAATAATTTCTAATAAAACAATAATCTAACCAACTGTTTTGAATACTATTTTAGTTTGAATGTTTTGATTATGATTACAGTAACTGACTTTAATTTTTTTTTAATTTTCAGAGTATTCGAAGTGTTTATTAAAATAAGTAATTCAACCGCAACCAATATTAAATTCCAAAAAGAATTTATATACTTAGTTTTTGCGTTTTTATCGAAGTCATTTTAGGCGTAGTGTGTTTTAGAATTATCAAAATAGAATGAACGGTTTCTTGGAGGCGGTTTAACTGTGCAACCAGTTGCTAGTGGTGCGTCTACCATGGCAACATTGTGTAAAATGAGACCCCAGTGTCCTTCCGATCAAATGGGCACGTGTTGAGCAAACGATTAAAGATTAATTTACGCATCATTCATAATGATATGTTAAGTAACAAATTATAGATTTACTAATTGATTCAGTTCATATTTTGGACCGGCAGAATAACGTCCGGTTTTCATGAGTACTTAATATTATTTTACTAGAAATCTGGATAGTAAATTGAATAACATATTTAATTAAATATGTTTTAATTTATATTGCCAGAAAGATCTAAAAATAAATCAATTTGTGCAGTTTCAAAGTATTAAATCCAAATCTGAATAGACATAGGTTCAGACTTTTTTGTACTTCAAAAAAAAGATTCATATTTATTATACCGGCCCAATTTCGGATATATAATTATGTGATAGTTTAAATTGTAGAACTTGTTGAAGGTTTCGTATCTATTAGTGATTTAAATTTTTTTTTTCAAAATCTATGGATTAGATTTTGATTCCAAGTAAACATGTCAAGACTTCTTTAATACTTTGAAATAATTGAATTTATAACAAAAGTACAGAGAAAATGGCTCAAAACAAATAGCACCTAGCTTTTTTAATCCGTTACGAATGTATCTATGATGAAACAAAAAATTATTAGTACAACATTAGATCGATCGTACCACTATGCTATATGTACTTAGAAACATTTAGGATCACCAGCCAATTGAGCTTAGGTAATAAAGTAAATTAAATATAATTTATCATATGATATCGTTATAAATTAGCTACGAAAGCCATCTTGTGTAGTACCTATGATATCGTTACGTACTGACAGTACAATCCTATTATAATACCACATCACTAATATAACATGCTGGTAAGTATTAACGACCATGCTCATGTATTATCCTCATGCATGATTTTCTTAACGCAATTTTCTTACTTGGGAATGCAATTGAAATTCCATGTACACTTCACAAATATCGCTTAAATTTTAAAAATAGCCCTCATATGGCTCATAATATCGAGACATTATTTATTTAAATATTTATTATATTTCATTCAAAATATCACACGTAGACACTACTATTGGTCTGATATAGTACGAACAAATAATAAATTGCTTAGCGTTATCGTATATAAAACTACACACCTTAATTTAATACAAACTTAAACATAATATTTGTATTTGAAACGCAAATTAATAAGAATTACGTGTATACGGATATTATTTTCGCGATAGCGTCTTTGGTACCGAAAATCAGGGCAAAAAGGCCGAATATACATACAAGAACATTTTTCCATATAAGAAATTTATATGGTCCAAATCCGATATCCCAAAAGGTAATGATTTCAATGAACGCCGGTGTGATAATACCTAAAATGGAAAAGCAGAAAGCGCCGATGATGCCCATAAAGGGTTCGATCGTGGGAACTGCGACGGCAAGCATCACGCACACCGTGGTCAGGATGGTGCGCATCATGTAGTCCGCTAAGTCTGGCCGTTTCGTGAACGAGTCCTTGATGGAATTCCACACGATTTCTACGCACACGAAGAACTGAAGTCCAAAAGTGCAGTACACGGCAGCGGCAATAGAAATTTGGACTATTTGTGCCAAGCTGAAAGCAAACGAAATATTCAATTATATTACAGAGTTTTAACGTGATTTAGTGATAACGTCACGTGTAAAATTCGGACCCTTTCTAAATTGCTGAATGGAACATTAATTGATTTTAATTTTTTTTGTAGCATTCTATTTATATATATATTTTTTATAGTATAAGTGTATTTTTTTATAACTAGGGAGGCCATAAATAATATTCATGTACATAAAAACTATTCTTTTTTTCAACTTTTTAAATATTTTGAATTTGGAACACGTATAATATGTATATTATTATAAACTTCTTTCGATTTTGCGCCATTTCACATATTTTTCGTGTTCATTATCTAATTACAATATGGAATGGGGTGTTAAAGAAAATAGGATTGTAGTGATCGCCTTGCACAAAGAGGGTATGGAGCCGTCGGTCATATTCCAGACACTTCAAAAGCTTGGTATCAGCCGTATGTTCGTATATCGTACTATCA
>DWHE01000056.1:0-15209 GCA_018247495.1 Satarupa nymphalis | reverse complement strand
ACGGCCCAACATTCTAATTCATAAAATACGACAGGTTTTATGAACAATTTGTAAGTTTTGCCCTTAAACTTTAACGGGCATCTGCGGATTACAAGTTATTGTGGTAAGCTGTCGCCATTTCATCCAACGTGAGTTAATTCTCTGAATTACGTAGCAATTTAATTTAATTTACTGTTTATTCATATTTATAACATTTGTATTATTTCAAAATTCTTTTTTATTAAAATTGAGTTAAAGCGAAGTTTTGACTTATTTTCATACATATTTATAATTATAACACAAACATGGTTTATAAAATTTTTGATTTAAATTTAATGTTAACGTTGAATGCTGATACAGACAAAATAATATTTTTACAAATTATTTTGCGCATTCTGAATAAAAAATAATTATGGTATCTGTGGTTATTTTGTGAAAACTGATTATATCTCTATCTGTGGATTAAGTTCTTGCTCGCGGCAGCATTGGGTACGTGTGGGCTCTGACTAAAATTATTTATTGTTTTACTACATTTAATTTAATTTAATACTATTTTTTCGTAGGCGAGAGACTAAGCAATCCTGGCGTTCAAAGGCTAAACTTCCTGGTTGATTTGGCTACAGTACGCTCGGTATGTATTATTGTTTTTTTGTTGAGACTAGTTCCACGTCAAATGAGTTGGAAGAAGGTGACACGTATTATCAAAATCTATGATGGATGTTTAAAATATTATAATTAAATCATGATTGGTATTTTTTTTGAAGTCGTTTCTAATATTACTAAATATTATAATTATTCATGATACATTTTTAAATACAATTTACGTAAAATATAGTTCGATGCTCAAAAAGAGATTAGTATTTATTGGCCGCCAGTTTTTGCACACATTACACATTTGTGTCTAGACTTTGTATATAATAGATAGAATGACAAGAATTCGTAATTGTAATATACTAAAAGTGAGCGACGGTTGAAGTCCTATATTTAGGTTAAATGAATTACCTTACTTTTTTAAATGACTCTATTTGTGCAAACAAGCACAATCCATATTTATATTTTTTTAATTGAACACAATATTTGTATTTACTAGTATGTATGAATATAATAGGAGGATATTTCTAGAATTTCCTAAAAGTAATCCTTAAAGTTTACATTTCATTTTATCATCTGTAATTGATAATTCAAAACTAAAGAGTTACTATTTATCTGAAAATTTCTTAATGTATCTTAAATTCAAAAAATAATTTCAAGTTAAACACGTATTTTGTTTTAAATAAATGAAAAAGGATGTTAGAAATCCATCCATATAATAAAGTCCAAAAATTGAATGTGTTACAGTTTATTAATAAAAATTAAACACTTAACTTGTTGCTAAGTACAAAAGTAAAGGTTGGCTGCGTTGATTTGGCTGATTGTATTTTTTAAACATTAGTAATAGTCTGAATAAAAGTTTTATGTAATGGAAATTTGTAAAATTTGTCAAGAAAAATGTCAACTTGAATAAAACTGACAGTGCTTTTATCTATGGGTTTTTTCTATGAACACACAACATGAATGATGGATATGTGTAGTAAAGAAAATAGATTATTTCCTAGTCAATAAATTAATAAAACTATGACTTAATTCAAATTTGACTTAAATTTTTGAACAAAATCTAAGGCTCCAATTTGATCACATTTTAGCCACATCACAAATTTGTATAATTCATTTTTTATAGTGCATATTTTTTTTGAGAAAGTCAACAGTTAGTGTAAATGTGGTAGATTACAGTTTTCTTTCTAATTGAAATTTGGGTGTTCCACACATCTGTCAGGTCATAGAATTTACAACTTTTTTTACAAAACATTTTGACAAACAAAATGAAATATTATTTGTAAGTTTATATAGTAAATTGAAAGTATTTATTATAATTTAATTTCTCATATGAAATATTTTGAAGAATGTATCCAAAGTAAAGAACATCTAAATCCAGTTTTTCAAATAAAAAAATACTTTAGTTCTAAATAAAATTAAAATCTTTAACCATGCCTTTATTTTATATTGGTTTATCAATATTGTTAATAAAATTTTAGCAATAACAGTAATAAAAATGAATGGTAATAAAAATATAATGCACTGATATTTTAATGTGCTATAATGTGTATAGTTTTTTTGCATAGTGATAAATGATATTTAACATTTTATTACATTCTTTTCCACAACTATGAAATATTATCCGATTTATAATAAGAATGATCTCTGCTCGTTCACATGGGTCAATTGTTGGCCAAATTTTTATAATTTAGTGTTGTATTCATTTTAATCTGTATTATGAATTTACATGACATCCATATTTAAATAAATAGAGTTTAAACATAATTTACAGTGTAGAAATATTCAGTTTTAACTGGATTACTATCACTGCCACACCCATTTTTGCTGTCAAGCAACTGTTATGAGTTGTGTCAGTTTGCAGTATTTGTCAGCATGTACAGAATGTATGAGGCAATTATCATATCAATATACTACAATAATAATCCTCAGTAACAGCAATACCGCCAAAACTGATGCTGAACTAGACAATTGTCCAGTTTGAATTTGTTTGTGTTTGTTACAAATGCATTCCATTTTCATTGTTTGCTTCTTTCATAAAATATGAAATAATAAATTGGAATTATTCACAATTTTTTTAAGAAATGCCATGGACACATATATTAAAATCATGAGTAACTTGTTCAATGACATTAACAATAGACTGTAACACTTGTTCAAACATATAATGTGAATGTAATTATGTTACTGGTGTGATAATTTCTAGATGTAATGTTCATTTTCACTATAGTACTGTAACGACTCGGCGCGGACAAGGACTGCTGGAGGAGACAAAAATGATGCATCAGCAACAATCCATGATGGTTGGAGACATGATTCCCGTTCATTCTGAAATACCTGTGCATACTGAGGAAATGAATAATGTGGGCTATGACAACAGCGGTTCGTACGCTTACGACGACCTGTTCCCGGCGCTGCCACACTCACAGCCGCCAGTGCAGCGCAACATACAGCAGGTCACAAATAAGCTACGTGTCAGCTCATCTCTGCATACCCAGGTATTAAAAAATAAAAGTCATGTAAACCACGTGTACACGTGTCGGTGATTGTGTGTTACGTGTCGATAATTATATCTTACCATATGTCATTGTTATGTAACTGATTGAAGTTAATAATATTGTGTAAGATGTAAATTTTATTATTACTTTAGAACAACCTGTTATTTTGTTACGAAATTTTTTCTTTCATTGTCCTGATATAGACCAAAAAAAATTATATGAAGCTCATTTTGGATGTACGATGAAATTACGTTCTTACAGAATTATTATATTATCATGTTTTATCAGCAGTTGATAAACATACACAAGTCCGTTTAAAAGTTCAATGATAAAATCGTGATATTTTTAGGTATTTCATGTGCCATATGAGGAAAGGAAACTGGACAACGCTAATACTTTTGGCGAAGGGGAATCTTTAAGAACTTGTCAGGCCATTACAAAGGACACCGATGCCCATATTGAGATATCAACGAGTAAAGATGGCAGCCTAACCTTCTTGATAACAGGAAAGCATAGTGCTGTTCTTGATGCTAGACGTCAAATCTTAACTCATTTCCAACAACAGGTATATATAGTTACAACTGAGATTTTTGAAATAAATCTGAATGTTTTGACAAACTTTGTCAACACCCTTTTCTACTTTACAATTACATATTATCCTTTACATTCTAGAACTATTAAATTAACTGTTAATTATTACAACTAATGGTGTTATTAAATGATTGTTGTGCCCTGTTTGTTCTTGCCTCTTTTTTTAAATATTAATCCTGGTGAGAAGTCCAAGTCTCATTACCATATCCACTTCTTTCTCTTGTCTATTTCGTTTATTTGAGCAGTAATTGTAATTCATGCACTGCAAATTGACGTGATTTCAAGGTTACATGGTGTAATAATATTTTCTGAATGTTAACCACGAAATTACAGGCTAGCAAGCAAATCTCAATTCCAAAAGAACACCACCGCTGGATTTTGGGCAAACTGGGCCAAAAGTTGAAGGATCTTGAAAAGGTAACGGCAACTAAGATTAGTGTGCCTAGTATTGCAGATAACAGTGAGACCATTACAATTACTGGAACTAAAGAAGGCATTGAGAAAGCCGAACATGAAATACGCGTGTGCTCTGAGGAACAGGTCAGTGTTGCTATAATGTAACCTTGGTGAACTTAACTGTTGGCAATGCAATCAAATTTATTTTAAACATGTTTTGTGCAATATGTTTTAGTCGCGTAAGGCGTTGGAACGCGTCTCCGTACCGAAGATCTATCATCCATTCATCCAAGGCCCATTCGGAGAACGCGCAGCGGCACTTACTGCGGAAACTGGCGCTCGTATCCATATTCCACCGACATCCACGCAAAGCGACGAAATTGTTATTGCAGGAGAAAAGAACGGGGTGCTGGCAGCTAAGGCCCAGATTGTACAGATCTATGAAGACATGGTAAGTTTTTGTTAAAGTACCTTTTATAAAATGTATTATTTTTACATCTTTTATATTAAATTTTCACACATTCCCTTCATGCAAAATTTTGATCTTTAATTTTGATACTTATGTTTATTTATGCTGTTGTAGGTCAAAAAGTGCTCTACTGTAAGAGTTGAGGTACCGAAATCCCAACATAAATATGTTATTGGCGCTCGTGGTACAACTATTCAGGAGATTTTAAAAGAGACTGGTGTGTCTGTCGAAATGCCACCACCCGATTCCCCCACTGGAACCATTACGCTACATGGACCTCACAACAAGATTGGGATTGGTTTGTAAAATAAGCCTTTTTTCGAATTATCCCTGTCAATGTAAACAACATTGATGTAACATCTTTTTTTTTTCAGCACTATCAAAGGTATGCGAAAAAGCGAATTCTGTGAAAACTGCTACTGTCGACGCTCCAACGTGGATTCATAAATACATTATTGGAAAGAATGGATCGAACATTAAAAAGATAACTCAGGACTTCTCAAAGGTCAGTTTTTTCATATTTATATTTTCCTTTTGGCTGTCCTAGCCCGCGAAATACAAAGGTTTCCTCTAGTGTGGATATTACTAGTGAAGTTTTAGTCATAGCTCATTTGTAAGCACAATATATTTCACATCAAAATAACTTTAATTTTTTTTGCATTTGAACACTTTATTCTATAGTTATATTAAAATATATTAATGTCTGCAGGTGCATGTAGATATAACACACTCTGAAGACAAGGTCAAAATTGATGGTCCACCAGAGGAAGTAGAGCGTGCGCAAGTAGAATTGGATGATTTTGTTAAGAACTTATTAGCTACCCTTACCTATGTTGAGCTTTCTGTTGATCCTAAATTCTTCAAGCATATTATTGGCAAAAATGGAACTAACAGTGAGTATATATATTTATTAATGAACTGTACTAAATCTCAGATATGTGTCTTTGATAAATCCTTTTATAACTCTTAAAGAAGTAACCATATTATGATGTCCATTACAGTTAACAGACTGAAGGATGAGACTGGTGTAGTTATTAATATTATCGAAAATGAAGGCAATAATGTCATTCGTATAGAAGGCAGCCACCAAGGTGTTGCCGATGCAGAGAGAGAATTAAGAGAGATGGTTATGAAACTCGAGAATGAGAGGTCTAAGGAAGTATATGTCGATCATAGGTATATTAAGTCCTTAATAGGTGTAAGAGGAGAGAAAATAAAAGAAATCCGCGAGAAATTTGATCGTGTACTTATTTCACTACCCGACCAAGGTCAAAAACGTAGCCCTATTAAATTGAGAGGCCCTCAAGAGGACATCGAGAAATGTGAAAAGTACCTTCATAAATGGATTAAAGAAATCGCAGAGTCGTCTTACGTGCACGAAGTGCCTATTTTCAAGCAATTCCATAAATTCATAATTGGGAAAGGAGGTGTAAATTTAAGAAAAATTCGAGATGAAACGCAAACTGTCATCGATCTACCCGCCGAGGGTGATGAGAGTGATGTGATTACCGTTCGGGGCAAGCGTGAAAACGTCGAAGAAGCTGTTAAGAGAATACAGCAAATTCACAATGAAAAAGCCAACATCGTTACTGATGAAGTGACTATTGCACCTAAATATTATAATTCGCTGATCGGTGCGGGCGGAAAACTCATTCATTCCATAATGGAGGAGTGCGGTGGCGTCCTGATCAAATTTCCGTCCGCAGAAAGCGAGAGCGACAAGGTAGTCATTAAGGGCCCAGTGGACGACGTAGAGAAGGCGAAGCAACAACTGTTGGCGCATGCGTCGGAGAGGGAGCTAACGTCACACACTACCACTGTGCGCGCAAAACCAGAACATCACAAGTTTCTCATCGGAAAGAATGGTGCTAATATTAAGAAGATTCGAGAGCAAACCGGCGCTCGAATTATTTTCCCGACTGAGAAGGATGAAGATAAGGAGGCCATTTTTATAATAGGTAAAACAAAAATATTACTTGGCAAAAATATATCTTGAAAGTCGATTGTCATAGATTAATTTTAACTGCTTACTTATTCATTCCTTCCTAATCACCTCGTTTTACCGGTGTGGTTAAACGTGTTCACGTCGTGCGTGCGCAGGTCGCGAAGAGCAGGTGGAGGCGGCGCGAAAGCAGCTAGAGGCGGCGGTAGCGGAGATCAGTAATGTATCGGAGGGTGAGATGGCGGTGGCGCCGCGCCACCACCGGCACTTCGTGGCGCGTCGCGGCGAGGTCCTGCGCCGCATCGCTGATGACTGCGGCGGCGTCCAGATCTCCTTCCCGCGCCAAGGTGTTAGCAGTGACCGCGTCGTCCTCAAAGGTCCCAAGGACTGTATAGAAGCAGCTAAAGCGCGTATCAACGACATCATCGAAGATTTGGAGTCTAAAGTTAGTGTCGATATATTTTTTCTTTGTATCAGAGAGTAAAGATGGATGAACCAAATTACTTTCCTACTAAAACAATTATTAAAGTGTAGGAAGCATGTGAATTCTTTACTTCCAGCTCTTTTTGATAGTAATAAGACGGTAAAAATATAATATCATACGAAATTGTTTTAAAAATATACACAAAACATAGTATTGATAGTGATTAGATAGAAATAGAAAACTTTCAATCAATTTTACGTATCATATTCTAATTAAATTACCATTTGACCTGGACTGAAATAAATCACACCTTTGTTAGAAAGTTTACATCTTCACTTGCTTAAGTGGTGCATTAAAAATCTCATTATTTTAATTGTTTCTAATAGACAATAGTTGATTATTAAGAAATATAAATTACGTATATCATATTGTTAGCTTTAGTTTGAATCTACTAATTTTTAAAAAAATATGGGTGACTTATAGGTGACGATTGAGTGCATTATTCCTCAAAAACACCATCGCACCGTAATGGGAGCTCGTGGCGCCAAGGTGAAAGACATCACTGCAGAGTTCGACGTTCAAATAAAGTTCCCCGAGCGAGACATGGCTGAAGGCGCCGATATACCAATAAAGAACCATGAAGAGAATGCCGAGCCCAGTGCCAATGATATTATCAGAATAATGGGTCGGCCAGAAAATTGTGAAGCTGCTAAAAAAGCTTTACTTGAACAGGTAAGCACTTGCGATAAGTCTCAATAGATCTCAATGCTTCGCTAATTTCTCACCATCAATTTAAACAAGAAAACACTATTCCAATTTTAGCAAGAAATTTTATTTAGTTTAGCTTATTTGGTTGTAGTGAGAAATATACATGATTGTACATTTATAGGTGCCTATTACTATTGAAGTGACCGTTCCTAATGACCTACACCGTGTCCTTGCTGGCCAAAAGAGAAGAGAACTGATGCAAGCTTATGATGTTCACATTCTAATGCCACCTGCCGACGAGAACAGTGATGTTGTAAAGGTAAAGTATATTTACTAAATAATTACGACACAATAAACGTTTAAAGTTGAATTCATCTAAAACGTCTTACTTTATAGGTGACTGGAACACCGACCAATGTTGAAAGAGCAAAGGAAGCACTCGCTGAAAAAATTGTAGAGATGGAGAAGGAGAAAGAAGACAGAATACTCAGGTATCTCACACTTCCGTACATACTTGGTATACTCAGAATTCATTATCTTGTTCTGCAAACTATTTCATTCTATTATTTTTCTATTCTAATCGTCTTTTTTTTTTAGATCATTTGAATTGAAATTCAATGTTGATCCTGAGTATCATCCCTTGGTCATTGGTAAAGGTGGGTCAGTAATTTCCAAGATTCGCACGGAGTATGGAGTACAAATAAATCTGCCTAAACGTGGAGAGCCTGATGACGACATCATCACCATCCAAGGATATGAGGATAAGGCCCAACAAGCCAAGGACGCCATAATGGCGATAGTTCACCAACTTGTAAGTGTTTGCATTTATTTAATTTGATTAGCTTAGTGTGAGAAATAATTCTTATGGGTATTGAATCGTACACAGGATAATCAATATCGAGAGGAAGTGGACATTGACCCTCGCGTACATCGAAGGCTTATCGGTTTGAGAGGCAAGAATATTAAGCGCATCATGGATGAATACAAAGTGGACATCAGGTTCCCAAAGCATGGTGATGATAGCATTGTGGTCATAGCTGGTGAGGAGGATAATGTCCTCGATGCCAAGGATCATTTGCTCAACATAGCAGAAGAATATGTAAGATATTCACCTATATTTTACCTTAGTTTAGCATTTATTTATTTACTCTCCTCAACTTCACTGAAATGTTTAGTAGTGATAGAACTTATCTAGACTTCACTAGAAATTACCATCACATCTATTAAGCGACCAATGCAATCCTATAGAATATCAACACACAAGTACTTGAATTCTGTGGTAATTTATTACTAGGTGAACAGCATACCTACTTGTTGCACTCACTCTCTGAATGTTCCCTCCTGTTATACAAAATAACTATTATTGACAGACAGAAGTTGTACCTAAACTACTGTTTGGATTTAAGAATAAAATAAAGTGTTAAGTTTTACTCTTTATCACTACTAATTTGCATATAACTGAAATAAAAAGTGGTTTAAATGTGTATTTAGCACTTCTATATATGCAATATAAATTTAACACTCTTAATTGTTTTAAAATCAGTAAATCATGAGTATGAGTGATAAAGAAATAGACAATTATTAAATATTTGGTTACAAGAGTTTAGTATATAACTACATGTAATAAAAAAATTTTGTTGTGATTAACAGCTTCAAGACGTAGTGGATAGGTATCAGCGCCCCGCAGCACCATCGTTGGATTTCAGTGAAATGTTGAGCACTGAGAACACTAATAGCGGCGGAGGGGGTAGTAGCGGTGCCGGCAGTAACGCGGGCGCACCCGCCGTCGGATTCGTCGTCAAGGGTGGGCCGTGGGAGCAGCGCGCCCCCGACACTGCGTCTACTCACGAATTTCCTACTATGCCAGGCGCACCACGCGCTGCCGCCCCGGACCAACCCTCACCCGCCGCCTGGGGACCTCGCCGCTAACCACGCTCACAATACGCCCCGACGGCAGGGAAGCCGGGGCGTAGGCGGCCGTACGAATTCGTTCGTCACATATCGGTCCCTGTTATGGTGCTCTCACATTGAGGTTATAAAGTGTTATGTGATATTAGCTATATAACATTTTTTCACAAAATATAACAATAGTTACATGATATTCCAAGGATTTGATAGAAGGAATTTTGCTGATATGGAAATATGTATGCAAGAAAATGTAACATTATGTTAAAAATGTTATTATGTTACGTAACACTATTACAACTCCTGTGTGAGAGCACCTTTTGTGTACTCCTGGCGACTCGTACTTCGCTCGACTTTTCGGCCTATTTTTATACGGTGGACGCCGCTAGGTCGTAGTTCCGTTAATGCGTTTAACGATAGACTTTAAATGCGTCCAGTGAAATTGCTGCATTTCCCAAAATGGTATTTGGGATTTTTGGTATAACATTGAGTTTGATATAATCTATTACTGTTACGCTGAACGCCATATCCATTATATATTATTGAATTATAACTTGTAATTCGTATTAAAGCCATTAATTTAGGTTTGTTGATTTGATACTTACGACGAGTAATTAATATATGGAAAATTATAGTTATATATAATCATATTCATCAATAACCATTACAGAGTACATATGTAGAAGTTTATATGTACTTATTACATTGATTTAATATAAATCAATGTATTATCGGTTCAAGTTTCAATGATTTATGCTATCATAATAATTTTCATGATATTTTTTTTACAATTATATTTCTAATGTTGCCTAAAACATAAATGAATCATTAAGTAATAAGACAAATAAATATTTTTACAAAGTAATTTGTATATAGCAAATTGTGTTTGAAATATTAATAAAATCTTTTACAAGATTTTTGTTCTTTATTATATCCTATAACCTCAGATCCTGTCTAAATATAAAATCGATTTGAATTGTCCAATATAAAAAGTAATATCAAAAAGTACAAAACGTTGGAAATCAGAAAATTAAAATGATCAGGTTGTGCTAATCTTTATTAAAAATTGCTTTAGTATTTACGTTTTACATATGACGCTGTCGAAATATATTGACTGTTTGGAATAATGTTAATGAACTTTTGTCAATTTTAAGGGAAAATAATTGATGCCTGTACCATACAATCATGAGAACTGGAATCGATAAATAGTCAAATGTCATGTGTATAATTGAACTACTGACTGATACACGTATCGACAAGCGATAAATAATTGGAATGCATCTTGTTTTAAATTGCTTTTAGATAAGATGGATTATCGTACGTGTATACAAGTAACTTTTCTTACGTAAAACTGAGCGTTTTACATTTTTCATGATACATGGAACATTTTTTTGGTTTGCTGACAAAGATCTACTTTTTGCCTTTCTCAAGTTACCCTATTTAATTTCTATCCAGATACTAAGGAAGGCTTAACAAAGTATCTATAACTCGTTGCTACTTGTGATATTATGTCCTGTTGAATTTTTTCAATTACCTATATACCTAGTACCTAAAACTCTTATCCATAGTTGAATCCGTTGATCCATGTTATAATTTACAAGGACATACAGAAAACAAATCTATTCGTCATTACTTCAATCAACCTCAATGTCATTGTCATTTGTGAGGTCTTGTCAATCTGACACAATTGTTTTAAATTTTACTTTCATAATATTTTTTTGTAATAATACAATACTAATAATTTTCATGTGTTCTTGTAAGCGGAGAGAAGTGCATCAATTGGAATAAATTACATATTTTTAAAGACTTTGAGTAGGAGTACACCTTCAATTCCTGCGTAAACTAGATTTATAAAAATGAATTTTCGTATGAGGTGTATATAGTCCTCCTGCAAGAAGTAACACTTACAAAAGTTTCTGTTATCATTTTATTTCAAACAGTAATTGCAATGCCAATGTATTATAAATGGTACATTGTTGTTTATTCACATGTCTAATAATTTTTACTACGTGAATGTAGTGTATTAAATAATAACTGTGGCCTTTCAGGTGTTCTGCAAAAAATTCAAAGGGAACGAATGCCCTTTATTTTTCCCCTAGTATAGAAGTATGTACTCATCCATTGAAGTCCGAGGTGACAAACACAGTAAGACCTTTTGTTTTAACCTTATATTTTTAATATTAAAATTGATGCAACAATTTTTTAATAGCATGTAGAAAATACGTAATATGTTAGTGTTATGCTTAAAATATGTATTTCCGATTTCAGAAAATCAGTTCGAATAAATTTTTTGTAGAGAATCTACATAAATGGAGTTCTCCATTTGAAGAATTGGATCCTTTATTAAGATTTGAACAAATGAATCTTGAGGAGGTCAGTATATGAATATTTAAGTTTTATTTGTTAGAATAAATTGAAGTTCTTTATTTGTAGATTATGTAATGGTGTCTATGTTTAATTTGCATTACAGGATATTGCCCCATTAAAAATAAATCATTGCGCAGTGAACTATTCAAAAGCTTGGAGTTCAAAGCGCATATCCATTCTCAACAAATACACAACTGGGGAAAAATTGACTATTGTTAGTAGTTTTTTGCCAGGCGGGGAAAAAAGTAGGTTATTATTGTAATACCTCACAAGAGTAATGACTAAATAACTTTTGGACAATGATGACAAACTAATAATTTATTTTTTGGTTATTTTTATTTTATTTTAAGTTAGTTCATTTTCAGCTCTTATAAGGCAGGTATCTAATCTTAATGAGAAGGTTAAACACAGATTGGAACAGTTGGACGATTTTGACGAGTCCTCCATTAGGAAAACAATGGGCTTAAGTCAACAGGAGTTTGTGACAAAAATCCATGTACTTGATGATGAAATAAAAAAGGTAATGACTGGTTGGTATAAATTTTTTACAATTACCAGTCTGTTTTTTAAGGCCATCACTGGGAAAATTATTGGAAGTTTTAAACTAAAAAAACTAGTTTTAAATGAATTTTCAATTAGGTGTTGGCTTTTTGTCACCAAATTAAATCAGTTTATAGAGCTTTAATAAGAAAAATACATACAATATTTATAGGTGCAGTTACTAATAAACTTAACTTGAACTTTTGCATGAATTAAAAAAAAATTCCAGGCCTGGGAATCTGAGCAAAGAGTGAAAGCATTTAAGATTGGGATACAGTGTTCAAAGTTGTTATCTGATATAAATGTGATGCAGTTTTATCCCAGCAAGTTTGTTTTAATTAGTGATATACTAGATAATTTTGGCAAATTGGTCTTTGATCGATTGAAGAATAAAAGTTATGGGTAAGTTTTTTGAGCCTTTGTATTTTCAGTACAGATTTTGTCTTACCATTCATAATAATTTTAAAAATAAATTGGTAATATAGGAGTAAAGATGTAAAGGGCATACAGGACATAGACCCAAAAGAAGTGCCAGAAGCGGCAAAAGAAACTTGTCAAAATTGGATGTTCAAAATGGCTTCAATCAGAGAGTTGCTACCACGTTTGTACATGGAGATGGCATTGCTGAAATGTTACGGGTTTATATCAAAGGAGGAGATAAAACCTACTATAGAGAGACTTACGGCCATGATCCGAGGTATTGGTAACCCATTGGTTGCTGTGTATTTAAGAGTGTACCTGTGTAATATCACCTCTAAGCTGCTGGGTAATGAAGGTGAACAGTATTTTCATGAGAACTTAAAAGAATTCCTTGAAGATTATCAACAGGTATTATTATAACATGAATTGTTTATAATAATATTAAATATTTGTGTAATATCCTTTGAAGGTTTATTAAATTATTATCTCTAATTTTATATACAATATTTTTTAGGTATATCATCATATGATGATAAAAAAATTTGGTTCACAGCTCTTGACTCTTGACCAATATTTGAGCCTGTATATACCAGCAATAGACTGGTTGCTTTATGGAACTCTTAATTTCAATAAATGTAAGATATCGCTTTTAGAAGAATTCCTGGCGAAATGTGAACAAATAGAGAATAAGTAAGTGTTCAGTTTTGATATAACATACAAAGTTATTTTCTGACTTTAATTTTGTGATTTGTTTGAATTTCAATAAAGAAATTCAAAGCAGTCATTTATTATGTTGTTAAAAGAAATAATGCTATATTTTTTACTGATATCAAAAAGTGTGAAAAAGTACAATAAATGGATTTTGTTTTCAATTTAATTTATTGCTAATTCATTTCTATAGTACATTTGCAAAAGTAAAAAAATAAATTCATTTAATTAACTATTACTTTGTTTTCCAGTGAATTATTCTTATGCTGTGTCGTATCAGCATTTGATTCTGAGAGTATCATAAAAAAGTCGTCTGAGATATTGGAAATGATTCAGAAATCTGCGGATAAAATGGGTAACTCTCCTTATCTTGTGACAGTCTGACTGACAGACTTTTCTAACAGTCGCATCCATTAAAACCATTGCCAAAGTGTATTGCCATCTTTGAAAATGTTTTTTGTTTTTAATATGTGTGCTGTGCACATTTATCTAGTAATATTCATAAACACTATTCAATTAAAATAAATTTGAATTAAAAGGTTTTTTGTTTAAGAAAAATATGTAGCTTTAATACTGCCATAAATATAGTTTTGTATGTTTTATTTCTGGATGGATAATTGTTATTAATATTTTGTAGTGTTATTAAACCATGTGTTGGCTGCGCTCGGAGAGCACCTATGCAACGCGAATAGCTACCTTCAGCTGTCATCGGAATCCTTGAGTCAGATTTGGTGGAAGATTGCTAGTAACATGAAGTCTACAGAAGATTTTCTTCAAGTACTAGAACCTTGGCTACAATTTATCTGCACTCAACTATCGGTATGTTTTTATAAACGAGTTTTTTAAAATTCTTTACACAAAGAGAGCACTAAGTTGAGCAGCTAAGTGTATTTGGTTCTGAATAACATCTAACGCTGACCTAATATGAGCTTTAAGAAAGAAATTTAATGGTTTTAAAAGTACTTTACTTGCTTAATGATGAATCTAGCATAATCATCGGTATGTCAAACGATAAAGGCCCTTAACGGCCATATACATAGACGGTGACCATGGATGTTATTTGTTTGCGGTTGTATAGAAGAAGATATTGCGACTTTAAAGTTTTATAAGGGAAACTATGAGTCTTCAGTTTGATATTAATTTTGCGTACTGATAATAATTTTAATGATATTCAAATTTTATTTCATTATGCATTTAATTAACAAACACCCGCCTTTATTTTTAGACGCAACACATCAACATAATTTTAAGAGGCACAATTCGATACTTGATCAAATGCCGAAAGCCAGTCGACGACTACTCTACACAGATACAAGCAGTCGTTAAAAGGATGCTCAAATCGATTCCTGATGTGGAAGAATTGTTTTTAATGGTAAGATTTTTTGAACATGTGATGATTTTTTAAATATTGAACATATGTTTTTTGTAAAAAAAAAATAAAAAATCGGGTCGTCAACATCTGCGTCTCCTGAGGTATAAGTCGGTCGCTACATTTTTAACCAAAACTTACCGGCGTCCGCACCCATCGAATTGAAACTCGCAGGAGTTGCTGGTGGTGGTGGTGCTGACTCGGTCGAATCTGGATACCTTAAAGCATCACTAACTTCAATCGATACCATAATTCCCGGTTATTATCGTTTTCATAGGACGCGTTTATGCCGCTGGTGGAGC
>DWHE01000055.1:0-15298 GCA_018247495.1 Satarupa nymphalis | reverse complement strand
GGCAACCACACCCTTCAAACTGAAACACAGCTCGTAAGAGTTGCTTTACAGCAGATATAGGTGTGGTGGTTATATTGACCCGGTCGAACCTGGATAGGTTTTACCACCCCCAATATATAATCGAACTGATGTAAAATAACATAAAAAATTCTCATTCAGATATTATTGGGTTCCATCTTTGTCGCTATTATTACGGTAATCTTTTAGCGAGAAAATTTATGTATGGTACATGTAGAAAATCGGCATATGGTGCCTCGTTTTCAGTATTTCCTATAAAAAATATAACCGACCACAAATTTGAATAATCTGCGTGAGGATTGATACTGCTGTATTACTCCTAAGGTCTTAGTTGGTCTCATATCCTATGCGGACGACACACAATCCTCTAGCTGAAATATAACTCGGAACGGCTGCGTAATATTTTTCATTGATTAATAGTATTTTTGCTGTAAGCGAAGTGACTGGTGGTAGAATTGAGGTTCGACGCAACTCTTGCGAATTGTTTCAAGTTATGTGTGTTTGAAGGGTGCGGATACTGGCACACTTTGAATAAATGAGGCGACCAACATAGTCCTCAGGAGTAGCGACGCAGCTGTGACCGATTTCAAAATGCACTATAGTCCATTTCGAGGTCCGTTACAGTTGTCATGGGTTGCTCGTGGCATGTCCGTTTGGTACTTTTATAAAATTAAAAAAAAGTTATAAATTAAGATTTAATAAACTAGAATAGAAAATCACGGAAATTTAAAAATATTCAATCAAGCTGTGTCCTTATTCGTGCAAATGATCCCTACGTCAGAATAAACTTTTACACCGTCGAATATAAACTGCTTTCATTGTCTGAAATAAAAAAAGATCCCAAAAGCTATCAGGTGTTACCGTCCGTGGATCGCGGTGTGGTATTCTACTCGTATAATGCGCCGCCCAGCTGTACGGCCATTGTGTGCGCTGGTTCACAATGGAATGAGCGATGCTATACTTATTGAAGACAAGTTTATTATTGTTAAATGTGAGTAAGTAACTGCCAGTGCCTTTCGCATTATCCGTTTAATTAGAATAAGTCTATTGTATGCTTGAAGCGTAACTGCAGATGTGTCGAAGAATATTGCATTGCATATAAAAAGTAGAACTCTTGCGAGTTGTCTCAGTTTGAAGGGTGTGAGTGCTGGCACGCTATCGATAAATGAAGCGAACATCTCAGTCCTCAGGAGTAGTAACGCAGCTGTGACATATCTTGAACTGGACAATTTGAGGTACGTTACAATTGTCATGGGCCGCAGTGATCATTTAACACTGTGAAACTGGATGGCCGTTGGCTACTATTTACAGATAAATCGTAACATTCAAGTCAATTGACCAAGACACGCCTTAGAGGAACAGATTGTAATTTCACTTGGTACACTTCTTATGTAAAACTATTGAAGATTTTCTTTTGTAGCATATTTTTTTATTCAACGGTTTTAGAGTTCTGTTCATTCGATGAATTGCATAAATGTAGATGAGACTTAATGGGTACTTAATGGACTTATTTTGGTTTCGAGAGTAACTTTTGGGAAGTAAAACGGAAAAATTAAAAATTTGTGTTGAATGCAAGTAGACAAAACATATGAATGGGCTCGTTATATTGAATTTAAACATTTTTAATAGACATTATATAAATATATAAAAATAAATGCAGACCTAAAATATACTTGAGTATAACTAAAATCGAGAGAACTCTACTCTCGTGTCTGAAATCTCGTATCGTTGTCCTTCCGACAAACGTCAAAACCGGAAAAATAACAGCACGGAACCCTCATCTCACAAGTGCGATTCACTCTTAACCGGCTTTTTTTACATCGTGCCTTTAACGGCGCCACAAATACCCACTATTACATTTGCATTTCACATACTGAATACACATCGGTTCAATCACGCGTACATTAACAAAAAACCACGTTACTGTGAACACACCTTTGCGTATATGTCGCTCATGTATAATGTATAGAGGTTTATAAACTAGCCGCGTGGCACCCGTGTTGTTATAGTTTATGAATTTAAAAAAAAAAAACTTGATTTTATAGCTCGTAGTATGACAGTAGTCGTTTCTACTACACGCTTACCGTGTTTTCATAGCTCGCTTTGGTCTCTGTCTATTCGGGTAGCAATTGTAATTGATTTTAACCCAACTTCCTGATGGGTTAGGGACATTAATGATGTTAAGAGTCAATGACGGTACATAAAGTAACAAAAAAAAGTTCTTATACTACTTATAATACTAAGTTAATGGAAAAAAATTGAAGGCGAAATCGTATTTTACGTGTCAAATATTAAAAAGGTCAATTTAATTGACAAACAAAGTAAAGGTAATTAAAAACATTTTTCTTAAAAAAATATTTCATCATAAAATTAACACTAGTGGTTGTAAAAGTTATCGAGTTTCGGCTGGGTCAATACCACCTATTTTTAATGTGTAGCAACTTTTTCGGGTTGTGCTTCAGTTTGAAGGGTATGGGCGCCGGTACGCTTTGGATGAATGAGGCGAACAACTTAGTCCTCAGGGGTACTAACGTAGCAGTGACCGATCCCTGGTCAACGATGGTCACTTTGGGGTTGATTAAAGTTGTCGTGAGCTGCTGTGGTCACTTAACACCAAGTGAACTGCATGCTTAATTGCTACTCTTACAGTAATAAAAAAAACTGTACTGATAAATACGATCGTACCTTCGCTACAAATACATATATCACAAGAATTTATAAAAATCCTTTTGCAAGTCACACTAGCATTAAAAATGATATAGGTCGAAGAACTCCACTGTTTAATAAAACATGACCGCGAGCTATATGGTAAACATTTGAATATTACACGAATAACTTCTTGTATTGGATTTATATTTTTATAAATCCAATTTCGCTATCGATTTGTGCATGGTATTAACCGGATTTAGTTGTTTATCCAGCAATAGTCATTAAACCTTGTACGAGGGCTATTACGTAATTTAAACATACCCGACGCAGGAGCTGGCAACAAACCTTAATCACCATTAATTCGAATCGGAACAAAGTAAACTACCTACCTGGGTTGCGATCCGCAAGCACGATACTATCTAATCAAATTAAGGAATGTTTTTTTCGATACATATATTTAGATATAATTGTCGTAAATCTTCCATCTCTTTAAATGAAACAATTTTTTTTTGGTAGTTTGATAATTTATCAACGATAATATATCGAAAAGAAAAAGTTGGGAATCGTGCAGGAAATTCACCAAATAAATGCACAAATAAATATCTTGAAAAACCCCTCTTCGAACGATTTCGCATCGAGTGGTTAGTTTTAAATTAAGTGGATTTAAACTGAAGGCCGATCAAAGAAAAAAAAAGTTTCTATTAAAATGTAGATTACGTGCCTCAATAGATAACATAACTGTACCTACTGGTTCCGATTGTCAATTAGCTCAAGTCAATTAATTCATTTTCGAATGTCAATTATTGACATTCACATTGGAATGTCAATTATTGACATTACGAGTCGGAGATAGTGAATTTTTGATTACGGCTGATAAGGCTCACGGCACCGTTCACACGACATTACATTCAAATTAAATAAAATTCCAGTTCTTATTATGTTTCTGGTGGTGGTAGTGGTGGTGGAGGCCATTTTAAATATAATTATGAATTTATATAATGTTTTTAAAATTTCGTGTCTAATGATGTTTGCGGTTGGTGAATACGAATGTAATGATAAAAAAGTTAATTGATGTATTTTTTGTCGACCCATTTGTAATCACGTGCGAATACTTCAAATGCCCATAAACGTAAAAAAATTATAACATAGAAGCACTGTTAGTTCAATGCAAATATGTATGTTTTAACTGATACAAATATATTACAACATCGTAAATTGACCTACAATATTACCTCGCTCACAATAACCCAGTAATCGTATCAAAGTTTCTATATCGAAGTAATTAATATATTATCAACAATATAGTTCTTTCCTGCACCTAATAATATTCGAATCTCTATTACTACACCCGCGCTTCTTATGTCAAACTTTCCCTCCAAAATCCTATCAATGCATTTGTTATCTGTGGAACGTTTTATCGTTTAAATTCATACAGGTTTAGACGATAACAATTAGAAGTTTTTTATGCAATGTAAAACATTGATTTGGCTCATATACATACAATGTATTAACCACTATTATCACCAAAGGAATAATAGAAATAATAAAGATAGATTTAGAAGACAATTTGTTCCGCCTTTTTTAAATATTAAATTCATATGTAGTGAGATACCACGTTAGGCTAAAAATTCCTTTTGCTTTATTTTTATCTATTAAATAATATGCACAATTAAATACATTCACGATTGAGAGTAATGAAATGACAAAAAAGTACAATAAAAATTTATTCATTTCAGACAAATAGATGCATTTAAGCGAATGGTATTATTATAACTATAATTCATATATATAAGCGCATTACATGTATACCTATAATGTATTGTAGCAAAAGTGTCGTTACCGTCGAAATCTAATACTTTCTTTGGTCTAGCATTCATTCGCCAAGTGTCTGGAGTGTATCGTGCGATTAGGAATTGTACTAACATGTACAGATGTTTTCAAAAACAAAAATAATTCATTCTATTAGCAGTTCTTTTTTTAAATTTCAGTAAGCACGATTCACAATTTGCTAATTCGACGACATTATAATGTTTAGTTTTCAATCATCTTATTCTTATAAATGCGTCATCATTGAGATAAGCTACAATTATAATTGTAGCCTACTAGAATTCGATTATTTGAATAATGATGTATGTAAATACAATGACAATATGCATGTAATTAATTTGCCGGTTCGTTTAGCGTATCGAATGCTACAATTACTCGATTCGTTTTCGTCGTCATTTATAAACACAATCTGATATGTCGAATAGAGAAAAAGCGTCTACATTTCGTTAAATTAGTATGAGCATGACCTGTACAAAAAAATTCCATTACAACTTGCTTTGGGTCAAAGTATAGAGAATATATTATTGATTACGCGTAAGTAAAGATTTTGCGAAAATTTATACAACCACTGAGTCAGTCTGTCAAATAATTTTTACACATGATAAGTATGGATTTCTATTTCGAGTTGCGCTTGTCACGCCATTTCTATTTGTGATCAGCTCTGTGGTAATACAATACATTGCTGCAACAATGCTGATATGATTATGATGTGTTTAATTTGGCAGACAATGGCGGTTTGATGAGATAGCGAGTGAACGTCGTTGTTCCAGTAATCAATTTTAAATTATGGATTATAATGAAGTAAATGATGTGGTTTATTCTAAGTAGATTGAACTGGTTTTTAGTAATATTTACTAAAAATTTGGATGAACGCATTACACCGTGGTCTGTTTGTCTGTCAAATATTTACTCATATACTGAAACGCAGGCTGTATGAGGATAAATTATTGTAATTGTAACTCAATGCGAGAGGTTTATCTATTCAAACAATATAAAGCGATAAAAATTAATAATTTCTATTCAGTGCTAAAAGCTTTCTAAATTCGATCTTGTTAGCATCACGACACATTCACTTCTACTAGCAAGCAACTGTTGCGAGTTGTGTTACAGTTTGAAAGTTGTGGATGTCTGGAGCGTATGTCGACCTAACTAGTCCTCAGTAATAGAAGCACAGGTGTGTCCGACCTCCAACAGATACATTGTACACACTACCTACCTCTCTTTCCGCTGTTCCTATAGTTATTTTAATATAGCATAGGTTCTCTGGAAGAGATCGCTACTTGAGCGATAAGACCGCCTATTGCTTGCATTTTTTATTATTATTAATATAATTGTAATGAAGTACTTATTTATCTTAAAAACTTAATAGTCCTTTTAATCTATGTTTGTCTTTTACTTAGCTTGTTTATTATTATATCCAAATAATTTATAAGCCTGTTCATTGTTGAAATGTAACTATGCATGTTATTTAAAATTTATAAATAAAGAAATAAATAAAAGTATTTCGTGAATGGTTATCAAGCAAAACCTAACCTGGAATATATGTGAACCTATAAATACAAATTAAAAAATAAACTACAATGTCACATGATACATAGAAAATAAAACCTCAATGTTATATATTTTTTAATAATTTACATTACGTTTTTTTAAACCTCGATGTCATATGATTTTGTATTAATTAACAACAGATTAAAAAAATAGTTCATTTTAACGTCAAAATTGTGAAAAATAAGATAGCGTTCAAGCGCGCGTACCATTTAACGGTACTAATGTGTAGATAATAAAACCTCAAAGTTATATGATTGTTTATTAACTCACAATAATTTAAAAAAAAAAGAATAGCCAATTTAACGTCAAAATTGTGAAAAATAATATGGCGTTCGAAGCGCGCGTGACGACATACCATTTAAGGGTACTAATGTATAGATAATAAAACCTCAATGTCATACGACGTTTTGTTAATTGACATTAGGTTTTTTTTAGTTTTTAAGTGTATTTTATTTATCTATTATTTATAACAAATGTATAAAAATAGTATCATTTTATTAATAGGGTAAAAGCGTTTTAAAAATATTACTCCATTGGAGAAATAATTTAATAAAAATATTTAATAATAATAACTTACCCTAAAGAAAAGGGGGGCTCAATTTTCTTTGTTTGCCTACAACATTGTACAGAAGTAATTTGCGTTGATTGCGAAAGCGTGACGGCGGCCGTGTAATTACTTGTAATGGAATTGCTTCACGGAATCGAAAGCCTCCATTGATGGATCGATTTGTGTTACAATAAACATTGATGGAACGCTAGTTAAAATTATCGTTTAATAGCAGAATGTAATGTTGGAAAGTATTTCGATAAGCCGTGTGTCCACTGTCGAAACATGTGTCCACTGTCCAACACGGCACTGAATCCACCCAATGAGACCGGTGAATAAATGTTGAATGAATGATTTATTTGTACCTAATCAATCAATTTGAAATCCAAATTTAAAATACATTTTTAATAAATGTTTAGATGATTTAAAAAATGTTTTTAAAGAAACCATTTATTTTTTTTTTAATTAATACAATAACCGAAAAATAAGGCAGCGTACACAATAACCGGACTCACCGTCCTTTTACGGTTTGATATTTTAATTAATCGGTAATTCTTTATTGCATTGAACAGTTTTTCGATAAACGCCCAAAGGGTATACAAAATTAATATATTATATTAATATTAAAACAATTTAAAATTCCAATTTCATGAACATGTGCTAGTGATTAATTAAATACAATTTAAGCAATAAAATAAAAACAATCGGAACAAATGTTGTACATTATTTTGAACGTTAAAATTTAAAACAGAATTGTAATAATAATAAACAGCCAAAGTCCATTGTTAATAATATGTGGAACACGCTTCTGGGGTATCTAGTTTTACTAAAGCGCTACGAAAGTGGTTACCTAAAAATAACATTTTCTTTATAGCCGGCTACGTACAATTCTTAAAGCTCTCAGCTTAAAAGCTGCAAGCGTATTGCTAAAAAATAAAAAAAGTTTTTACTTTTAAAATGGAATTACAAGTCCGGCAATACGAATTTACAGTCAATGGTATGAGGGTGTTGACATTTTCTTTGCTTTCAGGATCAATACGATTTCTGCTACCGCGCTGCCCTCGAATATCTGGGCTCGTTCGACCACTACGCCAACTGACGCTGAGATCGGCTCGTCTAACGGGACACGCGGGAACCCTGTCGTACTAATCGTATGTACTTAAATGCGTGTGGAGAAAACTAAATGCAACAAGCCAATATGAGCTTAATGAATAATTTGTTTAGAGTTTAAAATTGTTTTTAATTTGTCTATGAAAACTAGAACCATCATGATACAGCTACTCGTTTATCGGTAAGCGCCTTGCGACAATAATTTTAATACGATTTGTAATAACTCGCACTTGTAACATAAAAACATTAAGAAAATAAAATAAAAAGCTGCAAAACAAAAAAAGCAATAAACATTATGATATTTCGTGTACAGTCCGCAAAACATTCTTATAAATTTTTCGTACAGTGATAAATCTACGTATTCATCATCTACATACAACTTGTCATTAATAAAGACAATATAACGACAAAAACAATAGGAAATCCCACTTTGAGAGCTCATCATGGTGGTTCTACTTTCTACTCGAATTTTACCAATGCAACGTACCCCAAATTAAAAGGTATTTCCTACCATATTTTTAACATCTTATAAGCAATAACTTGAATTGAAAGCATAGTTTTTTTCATAATTAGTCAATTTCAAAGAACAACAAAATATGTATTTGACGTCATTCAATGTATTATTAATTCCATATTGTCTCCACCGATTGTAACACGATAGGGTTGTGCGCACGAGTCGACGTGGTACATTGAAAATGTTCACTCAATCGACCGATTGTCCCAAACACCTGAGGCTTCACTCATAAGTGCCTATCGAAAGTTACTTATGACGTATTTACTATTGTGACCAGTATAATCATGATTGTGAAATCAAAGGGTAATAATTATATTTAATTATTCACCCTATTATCTAACCGATAGATAGAAAACTATTAATACACAGCTGTTCGCTATTTTTATCTCTAAACATAAATTATGAACAGATTTATAGGGAAGTCCTTTTAAAAACAGTTGAGACTTAGATGCATTTAAAATCGATATTTTAGCGTCTGTAACGCCGCGATAATTATAATTTGCTAATCGAATATAAATGTAATTATTGTTATAGATTACGGAACTGTGCGCTTAGAGACTTAATAATTATCTGTGCGATAAAATAACCTATTCGATTCTAATCTTCACATATTATATTATCGATATTGTAACGATACATGAATATTGTAAAATGTATAAATAGTTATTGCAGCTGTAATTAGAAGTTTATTTTTCATATCGGGTGTTAAATAAATATAAGTAGTGTATATCGTGGTAACATGTTTCATTGCGATAAGGAGTCTGTGCATTTTTTTTGTCGGTCCTACGCTTAGAATGTACCGTTGATGTACCGTTGTGTAAATAGCTCTCTTCACTCCGAATGTAGTTCTTTTATTGCTGTGACTTGCCCAGTTTCGACCCAGTTTTTTTTTTAATTAAATCGATTTCCTATTTCCGAATACAATTTTCGTTCAATTGATTAGATTAAGCGAGTACACGTGAATGTTATGTATAATCGAAGGCACCTTTAGCTGAGGGTGATTAAATGACATATCTATTATTAGGTAGAAAATGTTTTGTCGGTGTGTGTTGTAATGTTAATAACCTGTAGGGATGGACGCGATTCGTTTACAATCGCAAGGAGGGTCGATGCGAAATCGATTAAAAATGTTGCCCAGTTAAAAAAAGTTTCCGAGTCACATCGAGAAATGTAATCGAGTTTTCTTTTTTCGTTGTTATCATTTTCGCGCTTCCTAGCGTCAGAAAAACGAAACCGGGAATTCGCAACGCCCATCTCACAATCGATATTAAGCTATCCTTAAGTATGTTTAATGTTTTACAATAACCCCTTGCCTAGTTGTTATAAGACTTTTAGGTTTTCCACTCCTTTTATACAATATATACCTACCTACTTATATCGATGTACGTATAAGTTAATGTTGAGCTTCTAACATAGGTATATGACGTCATCGAAACGCGATCACTATTTAACGACATGTTCTAAGTCTATTATAATCTGTACTCGATTGTTTCTTACGATCGATCGTAACTGCCAATCGTTTTAAAGTAGCTATCGGAATTAAATATAAAAATTATCGATATCCGTATATTTGAGAATACGTAGATTAAATGGGAATTGTTGAATTGAGGTTATAGTAAAATTTAATACTCGTTATGATTCGTGTGTAGCGGGTTTTAGTAGAGAGCGAGGCGTCTATCGTTTGAATTTTAATTGTGCAGCTAATGTGCAGCTTTTTACATATCCATTATATCTAATATCGCTAAAATGTTATATCGATCACTCGTTTCATAGCTTTGTACGAAAAATCGAATCTATATCGCAAACAAGAATTATTTCTAGTTTACATTCGATTTTACGAGTCGATTACGATTGTTACTGGCATACGATTCGTCTGTCGATGTCTATCTAGTCCGATGTTAAATCCGATTAGGGTATTACACATGAAAATTGTTATTAAAGTTATGACAAGATGTTTGAATTTCGTTTTTCTAAAATCAGGTAAATACCGTAAACATAAATTTTAAGTGACCATCATAGAAGTATAAATAAAATGTGTTTTTTTTAATGTTACCATTATAATCACTATGTCATTTTATCCCTTCGACGAAATGATTTAATGTCCTATCTGGGATGGGATTAATTAAAAGATTAACTCATTTACTATGAATTCTAAATTGTTTTTCGTATTGTCGACTGCCTATAACGTAAAGTAAAAAATAAAAAACAATTTTACAATAGTATATTTAATTTTTTGTGTAATATCCTATTAGTTTATAAAAGTTAATGGAATACGATCGGATTTTAAATATAACACAATATATTGGATATTAAATATTATACGGGATTATAGTACAATATCACAATGCATTCGATATAGGTAGCTTTATTCTGTATTCATTCCGTTTTGTTTACTTGTACTTTTAATTATCAAATTTCTTTTTTTTTCTTATATTCTTTTTACTATTTCTCTTTTAAGTTTATTATGTAAGTGACGCGTGTATACAGTAATAAAATTGATTTCACGAGAACAAATTTGACGTGCATCAATGCCAATAGTTTGAAGCAATAATTGTTAATATCATAAGTAAATATGTTTATAATATGATTAAGTTTGAATTTTAACTTATATTCGTGTTCGTCATTTCACTCAATGTCTTGTGTTTTCAACAAAACATTTTTAATTATTTTAAATGAATTTATCCTATTTGAACGTTCGAGGGATATGGCAACATTACATGACTGTGACGTTGTCATTGCTGTCTATGGAAAAAGCGCGGCAAATACAGAGACCGTGTGATTAGTTGTATTTCTAAAAACTTGTTTTAGTGAAATTAAACTGCTGACTGACTGTACAATATATGATTTTTTCAGTTTCTCTATGGAATCAGTGAGAATTTTTTTTTAATATTTTGTAAAACATCTTGTAAAAATCCATAAATCTAATAAAACAAGATGAACTATACTTTTTGACTGTGGCTAAATGCATAATTTGAATACATGACATATTGACATTTTGAAGATAACGTTCATGATATTTTTTTACAGTATGCATGCATACAGTATGTTTGGCTTCCTTAGGCTTCAGAAAGTTAAGCATTCACCCAGTATTTAAATATCAAGTGACTATTTTAGTGGATTGAAACAGAATCGTCAGCTGTTATCTAATGAAATTGCTTGGACTGTTTTAATAAATTGATGGAACTTTACAGGAACTGAACCCAGATTCTGTAACTGAAAAAATCAAATTTCGAATGTGAGTTGTGTCTATCAGTGTTTATTGTCCACATTATTCTAGATTATTCTATCCCTCTGACGCCTAACGCCCACGTACGCATACAGGCGATCTCCTATGAACATATATGTATTGAGCTTAGGTACAAATTTTTCATCCAAGTTATAAACCCCACTTATCCATTGTAAATGTTGTTTTCATTTTGTTATACCAGTGCAATTATTGACTTTTTATTTGTTCGTTATATTTGGAAAATATGAAGTGCAATAACATAATTACGGCCTGTTTGCTTATTAAGATAATATTTTGAATTTCATATTTTTCAAATTCACGAGTGGACAAAGCGTAAGTCAGTTCACGATTTGCCATAATAGGGTGCTGTTAATGAGAATAATTCCATTGTTTAGTACAAAATATGTGTTAACCTGAATAAATATTGTTTTGCGTGTCACTAAAAGCTCCATCAAATATGTTCCATAACATAACATAACTGTTTATTTTCAAAGATCGATCCAATTTTTTATTGTTACTCTAAAGTCACATGGTTTGGATTTTCTTGAAAAATCCAGAAAATAGTTCGCGTTATAATGATCGGTAGTAAGTTAGGCGATTGTTAACAAGCTTGCTTGAACGGGATAAATAATTTAATAAACCGGATAAGTATATATTTAGTAACATTATTTTAATTTGTGGTCGCACCGTCACATAAGAAATACCGGTTGTAACTGCCATATATAAGATATTAAAACAATTTCCGCCAATTGTGTTATTTTTACAAATTGTGCATTCTTCTACTCACGTAAGTTCGATTATAGCGGGCGTCGTGAATACTTCTGTGATTTAAGGCTTAACCAATTTTTTCACTGTAACTGTTCATTTGTACGCCTTTAACGTTTTCAATGTGTCCTGGTTGCTTTTCTTTACATGTAGCAATAGTAGGATGAGAACATTCTGATCGATTAGAAATTTTCAGTGTCTGTTCCTCCACATCAGCTTTTGTAGATTCCAATCCCTGCCTTTTAGCTGATGTACAAAAATGTCCCATCTTCAGTCCTCAAATTTTCATTTTGTTATTGGGAACCTGAAAATCGATAGACATTTCGAGATTACAGATAATGCGACTGATTTAGATTTAATTACAAATCAAAACATATAAACAAATCAAACCTGAGAGATTTTGCAGTGATAGAACATTGAGCATTGAAATATTGTTCTCCGCTCGAAAGGAATTTATGCAGCTCTGAATTACAATGATGCAGAGCATCAGATCCTACTCGTCCCTAGCCCAAAAAAATTCTCGTCTTCCTTGTCATGTACTAAGGTATCTTCACATAATGTTTCTATAACATTAATAAACTATATCAGTATATATAGTGCAGCTTTACCTCAGTAAATAAAAAGCTTCCTCAATTATCATCGCTTAGTTATTTCGATGTCATTTTATCTGTTTTATATTTCTAGCAAAACCAGGCCGATATTGTCCGACCTGTGTAGTTTATTTATTTCATTTTTTTGAAAGGAACCCTAATTCCACTCCAAAAACATCAGCTATCTGCTAGTGAAAGTCCCGTCAATATCCGGCCAACCGTTTCGGAGATTAGTTGATACAAACATACAGACAGACGAAAATTTAAAAAAAATCGGTTTTAAATACTCAATTTACGTTCCCCTTATACGTTCATATAAAATTAATAAAATACTGTTATTCTGACATTATAAACAGACACGTCAACTTTATTTATTTATATACCTATTGACAATGCGCCAATTTTACTACCGTTTGTTATAACGCCGTTTGTATTAAACTGCAAAAATCGTTATGAAGACCCGTGATATTTGAGTATGTTATATTTTATATGTAAACTATATACCAAAATATACATAACCGAACAAAAATACGAAATCAGCTCATCTTTTCGAAGACATGTTAGAAAATAAATATGAATAGCATAAAAACACATCTAAATCGAAAATCATTAAAAATTTTGTGACAAACATTTTACAATTCGTACGTTTACTAATACACAGATCGATAACGTTATTTGTAAAAATCGAGTTTTGCTATCTAAAATACTCATAACGGCTTGTTTTGCGATCTTCCTAAACTACTCTGTACTGCCTAATTTTCAATAAATTGACCTACATTTTATTTAGATGTAAACAAAGATAAAATACTAATTTAGTTACATTCCAAAATTAAAATAAAAAAAACATTTTCTGTAAAAAAGCAGTTTTATTGAGTTATTTTTAAATATCAAGTTCCAATTGCAATTTTTTTTTTGTGTTTTCTCAAAAACCTGTCGATTCAACTGTCACTGTATTACTAAGCGTGCGAATTTTAAAATAATTCACTTCGTTTACACTATTGTTAAATGATCTTTGTTTAATCGATTTTTAACTCGAATTTTGGCGTTATGAAGGAATATCAATAAGCGGGTTAATTTGTAAAAGACTGATTTAATAATTCTCTATGTGTTTTAACTTTGCTTTAAAATTACGAATTGATTCCTGTGTAACTTAAATGGCATGTTTGAATTTTTGTTGTATTTTATATTTTAACTGAAATTCTGTAATTGTATCTTCTGCGATGTCCTACGAATCGAATGGTTTTTTTTAATAGTACCTTATCGTCTTGTGTTTAAACAAAAACTAGTAAGTATACGAAATTGAAATAGAACTGATGTATGTTGCAGCAAACAAGTAAAAAAAATCATTCGATTCTATCGATTTTAATTTTTATCCGATTCGATTATTTTTCAGTTTAATGGTACAAAAGTAATCGATTTTTTAAAATGCTGTATCCACTCGCCGTTTCGCGTTTTATGCATTATAACTGCTGTCTTGCAGTGCCGAGGCTTTCGTACGTTAAGTGAACTGTGAACTGCCATATTGTACGTCAACAACGCATGTTCCTTGGTAAATATCATATCAGATAAATCACATTTGTCGCTTGAGTATAAATCTATTCTTAAATTGTCCGGGCATCAGTTAAAATTATAAACATATCTGTACGGACATAACTAACGTTGCGAAACCCTTTATGAATTTTTTAAATATAAAAACCTTTACCTTTTTTTTCGATTTTAATTGTTAATTTTATTCCCCATGAAAACAAAAGATTTCGCTACTCACTTTTTCATTCAGAGTGTGATAAATACAATTCCTTTGTAAATCAGCAATCCTGTAAATATCACGTACCATATGGTCACACGACTGCCAATTACAACACTATCCCCGAGTAATAGATGTATTTTATTTTTATATTTTTTCATACTATATCGAAAGTGTAACCGCGTGCCATGATTGGTACTCAAAAATACCTGTAGCGTCAATTTGAACAAGTGACGCAACTCAAAAGAACCAATCCCAACACAAATGTAACGTATGGTAGCCCTCGTGAACATGGCGGATGCAATATGGCAGGAGTGTGTATGTACTAACCGTAGGAATTTGTAGACGATTATTATTTTGTATAAATTCCCGCGCTGCGTCTCGGGGCACGGTGGATTCGCAAATTATACATAATGTATATGATGAAATAAATTTATGTGAGACCATAGATAACGAGGTTTTATTTAATTTAATAGTGGCGGCACGTTTCCGGTTTGATCGGAAATGTACCAACATGACACGTATTTCCGCTGTTAATAACACCAAAATGTGATTAGACTCTGTCTATAGAAGTAAATTCTTAAAAGTATTTACTCGTATACTCCTCAATAGTAACTTTTTTTAATTGTTGTAAGAGCAGCAAACGGGCATGCGATTCGCCTGGTGTTAAGCGAACGTTGCAGCCCATGACAACTGAAGCCAACCTCGAATTGGACCATTGTCCATCTCGAGATCGGTCACAGCTGCGTTGCTACTC
>DWHE01000054.1:0-15413 GCA_018247495.1 Satarupa nymphalis | reverse complement strand
AATTGCATGCCCGTTTGCTACTCTTATAACAATAAAAATAAAACTTGTATACCCATAAAAAAAGGTAAAATATTTGGATTTGCTTATTCATTTTTCAATCCATATATACACCGACTTGAATAGAAGAACTAGCCAATCACAGCTATTCACAGATGGAGATAAATACTCTTTTCAAACCTACCATTGGATGTAAGGTCGCGTCTTTGTGAGAAGGAAAATATTTACAGACCTTAACCCACATTCTCGATGTATCGACCGTTTGTGTAAGGCACCTGCAGTTTGTTTTTCGGCTGCTTTATTTTAGTAGTACACACGTTTAAACCCTGAATCTGCTGTGAGCTTTCGTGTAATGCGTTTCAGATTGAAAGACGTGGGACTGATTTAGGTCCAGGAGTAGCAACGCAGTTGTATCCGATCTCGAAATATCAATAATCCAATTCGAGGTCGGTTATGAGAAGACACATCCATAAACCGAACATATCTACAAAATTGTCTGTTATACGGTTTGTGTTATAGGCATTCGTGTATAATATTCAAATTAGGGTCGTCCCTTCTACTCTACTTACGCTAGTGTTCACTACAGAGCCATCCATTTTTGGAATGGTCTGGCTTTAATATTAACATGCGCTCGTTTTATCCGGTACAATAGGATTATTGCATAGTTCTTTTTATATCTTGATTATATCTTAGGTGTCAACTTTTCTGACTACGGTAAAGGCGAAGAGGGGTGTTAGCAATGATTTTTTTTTCTTAATAACTGTATCCAACATAAAAGAAGACCATTATCAAATTCAGGGTCGTAGCTACGTTGCTTCTATTGAGGACTAAGTTGGTCGCTAAAAATATCCTACGCGTGCTGGCAACCCTTAAACAGAAAAACATTTTCTAACTATTGCTTCAAAATAAAAACATTGGACGAATTTGGATAGTTTAAACTACCATTTAATTCGATCTAACCATCCACGTGGATATTCTCATCCGCTCCATCATATCTGCATGCAACATACATAGAATTTGTAGCAAATCAGATGTCATTCTACTGGACTTTCTACTTCTTATTTTAACTATATAAATTACTTTCGACAACGTTTTTGATATAGCTAACAAGGCTAGCTCCTTATTAATACCGGCTTCCGCTGATACGAATGACCTCCCGAAAAAAGTCAGGACATGGATACTAGCGTAAAAGCTGAAGTCGCGCTTTATCAATTTCATTTATAAACTGAACGTGTCACTAGAGAACGCTATAGTGAGCTATTCAGGTCTTTATTTTCCGCGACGCATAAAGGTGTCAAGGCAGACGATAATGCAATGATAAGAGGCCCCTACTGGCACCTCATTTCGCGGCTCCCCTTAAGCCTCCATGAGATACTTTAGAAAAGTTTTTCAAAGTAGGTAAATCTTTAGGGTGATATTCACGTAGAACAAGTCAACAACTTACAGCGTGTTTTATGAGTAACGAAATCATACTATGGGTATGCGATTATATTACAATATTTTAATATTACATTTTTACAATTATATTTTTTATAAACTATTAAATAAGTTTACAAATATTTTTAAATTAATTACAATTATATTTATTAACAACTACTGCTAACAACTGCTGCAAAATGAAAACGAAATGAAACGTAGGTACATGGCAAAATAAAATAAAATAACATATTTTACGTAAATAGGCACATAATTAGGTTATAACCTATTATTCGTGTATAATATTTTTGGGTATAACTCAGATATTATATAACTTGCAATATTCCGTATCGAGTCTCCAACAATAGGTGCTGATCAACATTAGAACTGTCGAGAACTTCTAACGATAACAAAACGAACTTGAGCTCCTGTTGTTACATTAGTAAATACAGTATAACAATATAACGTTCTACTCGGTGATTAATTTTATTGCTTATAGGTATCTACAGTCAAGTTATTGTTACCATTGGTTTGTAGCATATAGTACACGAGAATTTTAATTCTGAACACTTTATTACACACAAAAAGAGCACGCAAGCTACCGCGCACAACACACACACACACAAACACGTAAACACGCGCGCGCGTGCAGCCGTGCACGCACACATCCGCGTCACAGCGCGAGCTAAAGCAAAGGTAATTATTTAAATTATTGATTATATTTTAAATATTTAAAACTTAATCCTAAGTTAATGATTGTTACTAATAGAAAATATATTAATAGTTTCGCTATTTATAAATACAGAACAAAACATGCAATTATTTAGATTTTCACAAATATTAATGCAAAATTCTTTAAAAACAACATATAAACTTTTTTTTCGTTATAAGTACAGTATATACTATCACATTTATATAGTAAATTTTTTACATTACAAACAGACACTCCAATTTTGTTTATTTATATAGATATTAAATAATTAAAAGGTCAACTCCTATGACTAAATTAGAATGTTTTCATGGAATAATATCTACAAGTTTCAATTCAAAACGCAAAAGATGTTTTACAAATTATAGTGATGCATGTATACGATTCGCTTCACTAATAATTAATGGGATTTTAAATATACTTTTTACTTTCGTAAAAAAACAAGTATACTTTCAATTATCCATATTAATAACTTCAAACCACGTTATAAATGTGTAAACAAAAGAGGACTTTGTAAGTCTTCCTCCGTTACCTTATTTATGAGATGTTAATAACGCAGTTGTGATTGATATAACAAAGTCCGCTTTATGAATTATTATGAGGAATAATCTCAAACGATTTTAATTATACTGAAGAAACTCTAATACATTATTCTAACCTTAATGCGTTACCGAAAAATTTAGGTCTTTGTTACTATAGTATTTTATTTATTGTTATTAATCAATTTTTGTATCCGCAAAACTCGGAAATTATTCGATGGATTTTACGAGATTTCTCCAGAATATTACGTTTAAATTGTGAAAAAGCTTTGTTGAAACTCGCCACCAGAGGGCGCCGGGCGTACCAGTTACATAAAGAAGTAAATAAATAAAGGTACGCAGGCAGGACAATATTTAGCTTAGCTAGTTTAGATATAAGGAAAAAAAATCTAAACCCCATATCAATCATACCCCATTAGATTTCCGCGTATGCTAGATAGCGTAGATACACAAAATATGAAAAAACCCCCAATATTTAAAAATATACATCTACCCTAATAATATTTCATTATATATGTCAGCCAATAATCTAAGTTATTAAGCAGCCATGATTACTAGCAACTGATGTGTAGATTCGTATACATGTATAATAATGAATAATAAGCTTTTGTATATATTGTATCTAATATTTTAATCATATCACAGTTTAGAAATGCATTAATCTTTTTACAGCTTAATTTAAGTTATTTATTGATGTTATTAAATTTATATGTATTTTAATAGATTTAAAACGTCTAACTGAAAATACAAATCGTAATAAATTAAAATTATATTTGTAATTATAAATATAACTATACCTAAGAAGTTAAACTTAATTTTCGAGCTATACTATAATATGAGAAAAATATTTTAATGTAATTGTAAAACTAGTTATATGTTATTTTATATATTATTAAAATTAAAGTAATCTAAAACAAACTCAAGTTCGTGGTATACAACATTTAAATACTTCAAACCAAGTTATCCGCGTACCTTCTTATTTAAACAATTCTGACATCCAACTCTGTCTAAAGACACTAAGTTAATCCAAGTTAGACAGTTTTAACATTTTCCACATAATCAAACTTGTTTCCTTCTGTGCTGTGATAAAGTTTGTACTACACGGACATGCTTTGATTTAACTAAAGCGATAAAAAAAATTGGTTAATTTCTTCTACCAAAATTGCCGAACAGTCGCAATGTCATGTTAACAATATTGTAATGCAAGTTTACATTGCAGGTACTTGTCAATTATGATCGAAATATATAATTAAAAAAAAATTCACTGACCCCATTTCGTTGTATTGAATTTCCGTTAACAGAACGGAACGGATCATAATGGAACAGATCAGTTGGTATTAGATGTTGCTTCTAAAACAAACATTAACTACGTGGTCGGTAACAATCTCAGTATCCCGTTTAACCGTATATCTCGAAGCTATTAAGCAAACTTTAGATTACAGTACAAATAAAAAAACGCTGAAAAGCAGAACTAATGAACGAGACTTATTTTTAAAATAGCCGGCCCGAACGCCAGACAGCTGACTGCAACATTTTGCATAATTAACTGATTCAATCGCAATACTTTGAAAAGAAATGGCGAAACACGTTCATGCACATATTCAACTGACTTTCAGTAGCACGACTCAATGAGGTCAGATGTACTATTACTATTCCATTGAGTTCCATTACTATTGCTTTGAATAAATAAAGACACCGAATTTAGCTTAAAAAACTGGCCAAGACGAATTTCAAATGGCAAATGACTGCTTCACAGTAGACGTATCAAGAAATCCACCGATATGTTTTAGAAAAACACGATAATAAAATATATTTATTCGTATATAAATGTCTAACAACATGAAAATATAATGTTCTAAACAAAGAAAATATAACTGAGGAACAAAAAATTTTTACGTTACTTAATACATTTGTCTTGGTACAGAAAGGTCTTAGAAACCAATATTCACCCTTGGCTTGAAATAATCTGGGGGATAGTCTAGTGGTAGCAAAACCTATTCGACTTAAAGCTGTTAATACCACTACCACAACACTAATTTCTGCTATCAAGCAACTTCCGGCTAGCACCAGATAAATGGCGACCAAGCTAGTCCTAAAGAATAGAAACACAGATGTGAATAAGTCAAGTTCCAATTAGATGTCCTTTATAACTATCATAGGTTTGCAGTGTTTGTCCTACCACACGCATATTAATCCAAATGAACTGCACCCTTAATACTTATATACCAATAAAAATAGAATATGGTGCAGTGATCACATAACACCAGGTGAACTGCATCACGTTTCCTACTCTTATATCACGCAGTCACTCTTATATCATGCAGTCACTCTAATATCACGCAGTGACTATTAAGGAAACACTATTTGTAGATATCTGGGATTCTTAAAGAATTAATGTAAACGTTAGGTAAATTGTTCGCAGCCATCGCAAAATCGTCCATTAACTGAAGCGTGCCGCGGTCGGAACGGCCACTTTTGACATAATCTGAACCAACTGGAAACCATTCAAAAAGTAGTGGAGTTAAACTGAAGTCAGTTTCTCTAAGGAATTCAAGTTGATGGAGCGACCGAGTCGGATCCATTCATATCATAAGTTGAGCCGAGCTTTCGAGTGGACTTTAGTTGCAGTCTTCAAAGTTCGCCAAAGTTTATTTATATTGTGAAATTGTAATAATGTTGGAAATAATTTGTTACAGTTTTTTTATTGGTAAGAGTAGTAAACGGGCAAGCAGTTCGTTTGGTATTATTTTTAGCTTATTTTAAAGCACTAAAAAAATTCTATACTTGAGATATTGACATAAATAATTATAAAAACTATGACAAAAAAGACGATGTAAAAGGCATGTTGAAACTTAGTCATTTTTTTCTTTGTTATCATTGGCTTAGTGACTTACAAAGTTAGATTTTTTAAAAGATTACATACCCATTTTCCTTTACATTTTCATTCAGTTAGATAACTTTTAAGAATAAGATCCATCCATCAATGTCAATAACAAATATGACACATCCCCAATCTCTTTTGATACGGCTTATTGCCTGGAAAATTTGAATTTACTCGCCTCAATGACAGCCATACTGTCATCTAAAAGCGAACGGCAAAAGGACTTATGTGTAATAAAAAAATATTGTACAATATTATTTACACATAAATGAGTTAGGTTTTCACTGGATAAAATTAGTAAGCTGGATGGACCGTCTGATAATAGGCTTCATCGCCTGTAGACATGGCAATGACAAACGTGTGGTCAATGAATTCTTCTATTGGGGCGTATAGTGTTAATGGAAATTAAAAAAAAAAAATATTCGTCCTTCCATTTTTAATTTATTTTAAATGTTTTAAAAAATTCATATAAGTTCATTTCTACTGTGAAGAAGCTTTTGCACGTTGTACTTTAATTTGAAGGACATCAAAGCCGATTCCTTGTCTAATTATTTCTGGCTGTTGCAGAGCTGAAATTTTTTGCCTCAAAACCGAATAAACCAAGTATTCCATTTCAGTCTTTGTAGATCGTAAAACATTTCTGACTTTTCCTAATTTAAACCGAGAAAATCTTTACGATCTGATCTTTACGAGCTGTAACGCAATCGCAAAGTTACTGACAGGATCCCATACGGGAAAATATCATTTGTAATTCAAACTAGAGATAATAAACCACAGACACTCTTATTCAGGTCATTCGAAGATAACTTCTACATAGGACACCCTAGAAATCTGATTTAGAATAAATATATTTTACTTGGCAGCTTCTATAATAAAGAATATCCGTATATAGGATTTGATACAGACAATATAACTTTTCATGGTTAGTTTAAGACACTTCATATATATATCGTTTCCAGTTTTATTCAGACACTTGTATGTTCTCAAACCTCTAATGTCATCATTCAGGCTTGTATAATTAATGACAGTGCGATTTAATCTATTACTTATTTCTGTATTTGAGTGTACATAAAGTGTATTATCATTATTTTTAGTATATTTTATAAAAATAATTACATTAACAATTCCCACGAAAGTACTACACCAGCTTTCCATTTAAAGTGAAAACTAATTTAAACTGTATCTGTAGCAAACGAATCTTTAACTTCAAAGAAGTCTTACAGATTTAACTCATGAGCGTGATCGTTAAGTCCCTCAATTCGCAAGCGTTGGTCTAGATTTCCTAGGCTTCCTCTAATTGCCAGATAATTCTTCGAAAAGCGTCATATACCTAAGTTACTCGCTGATGTAAGTGTAAATCTGTGTGTTGTTACTTTGGTGTTTCCAATAGCTGCTTCAGTTTCTAGTGTATTAAAGCTACAAAATATAAGAGTATATTAATCATTATAATATGCTCAGATTTTCATAACATTTCTTATATTATCAGTTGGGATGGTGACTGCTGATTTGTATAGCTGCATCCTTTAATTCTCCACTGGAAGATACGTTGTGTGGTATATTAATCATGCTACTCCAAATGGTGATGATGTCAGGGGCCTAACTATTAGCAAATTTTTTACGTTGCCCGGATTCGAGTAAAAGCTTTACCTTATTTAATAGACAATACTAGATCAACGTTATTTCAAATAAATAATCACAATGTAATTCGATAATTTGTGTTATAATAATTTTAATTTGTATCAGGGTGGTAGAACCTATTAAGATTCGATCGGGTCGGTGCTACGATTCTTGAAAGCTGTGTTTCAGTTTGAAGAGAGTGGGGTGATTACGTAACGCCAAGTGAACAGCATGCCCGTTTGCTGCTCTTGCACCAATAGAAAAATTAAAAAAAAATTAGTGACGTCATATGAAATCAAATTAACATTATGTTCACTAGCTAAAATTGCGTAACCAAATGCGAACTCGGCCACTGCGAAAAAACATTCGATGGGAAAACAGTCGAGCCCATGGATGCTGACGGCCTCCGAGTAACGAGGTCAACACGGCAGACGAGACGACGCCAAAGATTCGGGAACAGCTGATGTTGCCGGGGAGTTACTTTAGTTGCGAGTTCGCGGGCAACCGTTGTGCTGAAATGTTCTAAATTCAGTGACCGGCGTTTCGTGAAAGTGAATATAGTTTTTGAGTATCGTGGACTTTGGGTACGCATAAATAGTATTTTTTTTACCTACGGAAAAATCCCGTCTGAGGCAAATATTTATGGGATATGTTTATTCTCGAGTTGTAGATGTCTGCGTTGTTAATGCCTCCCACGATACAGCTCATCCTGATGCGGGGGTTTGAATGTATCACGTTTTTTTTATCAAAGGGGTAAGCTTCTGTAACTTTTCCAGCGTTTGGATAAATGAATTCTTGCCTTGTAAAATATTCATCGAAAATTGATTATTTTAATCTACATATAAAATTCTCGTGTCACAATGTTAGTTGCAATACTCCTCCGAAACAGTTTGATCGATTTTTATGAAATTTTATATGTATATTCGGTAGGTCTGTGAATCGGTCGTAATCTATTTTTCATACCCCAAACTGATAAAGGTGATCCGGCCCACCCCCAACATTTTTTTTGTATTTTTTTTTTGGCTAAAAATATGTGGCATTCAAATATACATACAACCCTAAATTTTCACCCTTCTATCACCAATCCCTATTTTTCTACCCTAAAAATTCTCTAGAAATAATTTATATGACAAAACAACGTTTGCCGGGTCACCTACTCATAAATATAAAAATTAACACTAGTATCCGAACGGAATTATTATTCGCAAGAGCATCTTAATCCTCAATAACTTCAAATAGCTCCCCTGACGCCTTAGTATAAATTCTTGTGAAACCAAATTTTCTCCGATAAAAATAAAAATGTAAGTTGTAATTCATCGGTAAACTCGTCTCAACAATTGGAAGCTCGAGCACATCGAGACATCGACTGGCGGATACACGTAAATAATGTCAATTTGCCGAAACCACACAAAGCAACTGTCTTTCAATGCCTGCACACTGTGGACATTTGCCAATTGACGACCGATAGCAACTGACATCAAATCGATGCCACCGACCCTGGACAGTGCTCAAAGCTTTTGTGTAATTGCTAGTTGTATACACATTTCGTGTAACAGTCTATTATAGCATATTTGTTAATCAGTACGGAAAATTAGTGTATTTTGTAGCGGTGTTGATTCTAACACTGATATTGATAAAAGGCTTCTTGAAGAAAACACAGATTGGACTAGAGATGTTAGTGGATTTTAGTTCGAATGAGCGATCGCCAGACTAATTAATTCTATTTATTTTATTTACTTATTTAGTACACACGGATACGAACAAAATAAAAGGTTGTACATGGGGCTGCTTATTTTATACTGAAATATCTTCCAGCAGGAGCAGGAGTCCGGTTCCGGTTGTCGTAATAGTAACAGTGTAATGAAAGTGCTCCGCAATATAAAATTAAATTAATAGTGAAAAACAGCAAATATCAACTTGAAGTATCAAAACTTCACCGAGTGTAATTAAAAACAACTTGATTTGCGAAGAAAACATACAAATAAGCGGATTAAATTGTTAAATATCACCAACAATACTACAGTTTCAAGGTTAGAATTTTATCATTACTCATCATTGACACAAGTCCGAACTTAGCCGCATAAACAAGACACTCTTATTGTCATAATTGCAGTAATACCAATATAACGGAAGAAGAATTAACGTTCCGTCACAAGCATATTGAGACGTTTAGTTATTGCACTATGGATACTAATGGTATGCCTGAGGAAATGCTACGATTATTCCAAATGATGAAAACAGAACTAGAGAAACAAACGACAACAATTACACAGAACATAACTGAAACTTTAATGCATACTATAGACGAAAGAATACAACCAATAATAGAAGAAAATAAACACCTTAAATTTGAAGTGGAAACTTTGCAGAAAAAAATAAAATATTTAGAAGACAAAAATAGGAAAAACAGTATAATATTACATGGTGTCAAAGAAACTGAGAATAGTTACGAAGAATTATTTAACATAATAAAAGATATTTTACAAAAAATGAGTGTCAGTGTCGAAAAATTCGAAATAAACAATTATCACAGATTGGGAAAGAAACAAGAAGGAAACAAAAACAGACCTATACTGATTTCCTTTACGTCATATCAAAAGAAAGCAGAAGCATTGAAAAATAAAACAAAAATGCCACAAAAAACCTATCTTACCGAAGACTTCTCAAAAGAAACACTTGAAATACGTAAAAACCTGCAACAACAATTAAAACAAGAAAGAGAAAAAGGAAATGAAGCATTCATTAAGAATAACAAACTGATTGTGAGAGGAAAAGCAGAAGTAGAAAAAAGAAAAAGAGAAAATTCTATGTCTCCCAAATACATACAAGCACCGCCTCATCCTACAGAGGGGAAAAATATTATAGCCCCGTCAAAAATGCACAAAACTGACGCATTTGCATACATGAGAGCCAGATCATTCTCACTGTCAGAGAAACATTCGCAACAACACAAGGCATAGGAATTATCTGATACCGGAAACGTGAATAAATTAAATATAACAGGCAAAATATTAGTTAAAAAGAAACAAATCCCCAATACGGTTGGTCACCGCGGGGAGATAGACCATTCCCCCCAAGAGCTGGCAGCAAATATTTTCAGCAAACCATTACAAAAGTCAATATTCAAGAAACAAAATATTGTAAAACAAAAACACAGGACTAGACTAAATGTAGCTACACTTAATACAAGATCCTTAAAATCCAAAGAATCATTAGATGAACTAGAAAATGCATTGGAGACCGTGAACTGGGACATTTTAGGTTTGAGCGAGGTGCGGAGAGCTGATGAGAAAATTGAAGAACACGATAATTTTATATTTTACTACAAAAATATATCAGCTGGTCTATATGGAGTAGGATTTATGGTAAAAAAATACCTCAAAAATGAAATATTAGAGTTTCGAGGCGTATCAGACAGGATAGCGATTTTGAATATTAAACTACCTACCCATAAACAACCAACTTCAATAGTTCAAGTATATGCCCCTACTGAAATCGCAAAAGAAGATGTAAAAAATGAATTTTATAATAAACTAAATGAAATTACGCCGAACTTGTATAAATCCATAATCATAATGGGAGACTTCAATAGCCAATTAGGAAAGAGGAGAATAAATGAAGACAAAATACTCGGGCCATACACATCAGGTAAAAGAAATGATAATGGCCAAAGACTGATAAACTTTGTTTTAGAAAATAACCTACAGATCATGAACAGTTTCTACAATAAAAACTCTAATAGGAAATGGACATGGATGTCACCAAATGGGATGATAAGAAACGAAATAGACTACATTGTTACAAATAAACCAAAGTGGTTTTCAAATATAGATATTGTCAATCAACTTAATTTCAACACAGATCACAGACTACTTCGGGGTCAACTATATACAGTAGAACCAAAACCATCAAGAAAATACATTCAAAACTCAAAACAACCGTTGCCTTTACCAATTCCGGAAAATATTCTAGAGTCCTTACACATAAATATAGAAAAAACAAATAATTACAAAGAAGTACAAGAAAAATATGACGTCCTAGTGAAGGAACTAAAAGAAACCGAAAACAAAATTAGGATAATAAAAACGAAGAAAGACAAATTAGGACCTGAAGCAAGAAATTTGATTTTACAAAGGAAAACTATGTTTATTGACAGGAAAAACAAAAAACAAGAAATAGTAAAGATAAGTAAAGAAATAAATTGTCGAATAAGAAAGCACAGAGAGAAAGTAAGAACCAATACAATCAACTATTACATAGAAAAAACAGGCGGAGTTAAGAGAGCATGGATAGAACTCAGGGAAAAATTAAATTGGATCGATAACATGAAACATCACAGAAGTAGGAAAACAAAGATAAATAGAACTGAAATATTAGAAGTAGCAACAGATTACTATCGCGAATTATATAATAACGAAGAAACGATAAACGAAGACACTCAGTTATTTAACTACGATAAAACCAACGATGATGGGACTCCGTATATATTGAGAGATGAGGTCAAGAGGGCTATCAAATCACAAAAAATAGGAAAAACACCAGGAGAAGATCGTATATCTAATGAACTACTAATAGGATCATCTGAAATAATTACTAACACTATCACAGACTTATTCAATGAAATTTTGCGCACAGAATATATACCTCACCAATGGACGTCGTCAACTATAATACTACTACATAAAAAAGGAAAACTGGATGATATAGCTAATTACAGACCCATCAGTCTTATGTCCAATATGTATAAAATATTTTCAAAAGTAATATTAGCCCGTCTAACAAAGATTCTGGATGAGAACCAACCCAAAGAACAAGCAGGATTTCGCAATGATTTCTCAACAATAGATCACATCCACACAATAAAACAAATTATTCAAAAATGTAACGAATATGGAATAACCCTCTACCTAGCATTCGTAGATTATAGCAAGGCATTTGATTCGTTAAAACACACCAAGATATGGGAAGCTCTAGAAACACAAGGAGTTGACAAAAAATATATACGACTAATTACCAATATATACAAAAACATGAAAGCAAAAATAAGAACAGAAAGAGAGGGGGAATATTTTTCGATAAAAAGAGGAGTAAGACAGGGTGATCCTATGTCACCCAAACTCTTCTCAGCAGTCCTCGAACACGTATTTAAACGTCTCGATTGGAGTAAATATGGATTAAATATTAATGGAGTGAAATTAAATCACCTAAGATTTGCAGATGATCTAATAATAATTTCTGAAGATCCAGAAAGCTTACAACAGATGTTAAGGCAACTTGTATATGAAAGTGACAAAGTAGGATTGTCAATGAATACTGATAAAACTAAAATAATGACAAACCATGAAAAGTTCACAATAACAGTTAATGACATCACAATAGATTATGTAGAAGAATATACATACCTCGGACAGATTATATCTCCTGTGGACCTCACAAATAAAGAAATAACTAACAGAATCAACTTGGCGTGGAAAAGATACTGGTCTCTAAAAGAAATTATGAAAAACCCTTTAGTACCATTGGAAAATAAGAGTAAAATATTTAATTCGTGTATTTTACCTGTCATGACATATGGATGTCAAACATGGAGCTTAACAATGTATAACATACGCAAAATAGAAACTTGTCAACACAGCTTAGAAAGAAGTATACTCAACATTAAATTAAAAGATAAAATAAAACTACATACTATTAGAAAACAAACAAAAATAATGGACATTACTTACTGTATTAAAAAATTAAAATGGAGGTGGGCAGGACATATGATTAGGAGTACAATGGAGAAATGGTCTAAGGACGTGACAGAGTGGTGCCCAAGACAAAATAAAAGAAAGAAAGGAAGACAACGTCGTAGATGGGAAGACGACTTTTTGAAAATAGCGGGTAGTGCATGGAGGAGACAAGCACAGAATCGTATCCTGTGGCAAACTCTTGGGGAGGCCTATGCTAAAAAGCAAGACAATCCACACGTACCGGTGTCAAATAAATAGCTCACTTGTTTTATGTTAATTAAGATTGTTGAATAAAGGCTATTATTATTATTATTATAAAAAAAGGCTATCACAAGACTAGCAACGCAGCTGTGTACGTATAGATCGGCGGTGAAATTTGAGTTTGCTTATAAATGTCATGGGTTGCAATGACAATCTACGGACTTCCGTTCGCTACACTTACACCAATAAAGAAAGCGAATTTAAAACAGATCACAATCAAATCGGTCGTAGTTGATCTAAACATAAAACACGTCATTACTCTGTTAAACAACTACTAATTGTCGAATCTAACGATCGGACAGAAAGAGGTAAAACGTTTTATATGGAAGATAAAAATTTTATTTGATTGAGCACCGCCACCGAATTTCTTTGATAGACTTAGGCTGTCAACTTCAATGCAGTCGATTCAAGCTGACCCGGTGTTATTTTAGTACGTTCTGCTATATCGGTCTTATGAGGCAGCCATTTGATACTAACAAGTGAGCTGGAATTTCACCTGACGTAAGCGATTTATGCTGTCCAGGACACCATAACCAATTTCAAATTGTAATGGACAACCCATTCGTGGCCGGTGCCGGATGTATTATTCAAAAGAAATGGATTAGTTGCCTCGTTTTTCCTGCGTATTTTGCGAAACTGGATCACTTCTCCCAATATTAAACCTAATGTTTCCAATACAAAGCATTTCAGAACTTCACTAACAAAAGACGTACCAACAAAGGCCTCTAGCAACGCGTCTGTGATTCACCTAGAATAGAGCAAAAGTCCAGTATCGATTCATTCTACTACTTATTGCCACGTTACAGCTAATGGACAGCATACGTAATGCCAGTATCATCAGTCAAAAATAATCGTTAATTTCGTTCTATAAATTTATTTTTACGTGTCAACCCTATTTTTTCGTGTTAAAATCCTTAACGGATACCCCTACGCTGCGAGGGCAGTGCAAAGGTTATACCGGAACTGCCCTAACTTAAACCCCACGATCGACTGTTGTGTGAACTACAGGTGGGCTTCTGTCGCCCCGGTGGCGTTTAATCTCCCATCGAGCCTCTCCATTTAGTCTTGGGGCTGTATTTTCATAATCCCGTACTTCTTTTAAGGGACACACGGGAACACCGCGTCTCCACCGGGCGTCGTTCACCGAGGAGGAGCTATGTGACAACCCTAACGCAAGATAACCACCAAAAAGGCAACGAAACCATTAACAAAAAATCACGTAAAAACACCCTACACCGGAAGTAGTTTCATAATTTAAAAAACACGTGACGAAAATATGCATGCGACCACAGGGGAGAGAGTTAACGATGTCAAAAAATGTACGAATTTTTGAGGGCGCTTGACCCAAACACGGCCACGACTAACAAAACTCTGTCTGACGAGTCTGGTGCGACAGTCGTAAAGAGCCGGTTTCAATGTATCCACGGACTATTACTACAGCATAACATAGCATATGCATACGTATGCAAGTTGTAATGAAACTTTATATTGGTGCTTTAGTAAGCAAAAGGGAAATTTTATTCAGCCAAATGTTTATGACAACAGATATTTTTTATTAACTTTTGCGTTGTAATCAGATTTGATCGCGTGCTTATTCGAAAGCTTCCTTTATCCTACTATAAGGGCAGTATTTTTCGTCTCTTGGCATATGTTGGTCTTCTATATGCCTAAGTCAAAAAAGGAAACTCAGTGAAAAACTATTACATCTAGTAAATCCAGCCATTAAGGACATCGTCATCTTTAGTAGGCGACTTGGAAGTTATACAAAAAAAAAATCATTTTACATTGTTAAGTTTTTATTTGTAGTTTTATATAAATACAACATAAAGAAATATACATCCAATGAACTGCATATTTTAAATTAGGAATATAATTGAATGGTATACAATATTACGTAATTTACAAAGTCGTAAGTATGTGGGTAGGGGCGACGCTGCTGAGCATTGTATTTGGCTTTCAAGAGCTTTCATTTAGCTTGATTAAAAAGAAATAATGAAATAATCAAGGATAGTTGCCTAAGTAATGAAATGCACACACAATGAGCGGTTAGCATAATGCGCTTAGAGGGCAGATCACCAATTACTGAGTGAGAACAATAGGCATTAGAAGCGACGAGCGGGGAGCGCGCCGCGCGCTGACAGCGGCCTGAAAAGGAAAACATTTCGAAACAAACCCGCGACTTAAGGCGGCAAAGTCCCCGTGCACAAAGGCCAACACTCCACAATTTTCTCAAAAAAAAAATCCAGCGCGAGTGCAAACTG
>DWHE01000053.1:0-15419 GCA_018247495.1 Satarupa nymphalis | reverse complement strand
CAATAGATGGCGCTATGTTAAAAGTACAAATATATGTAGGTGATACGAAGTTCACCAGGTCATCTAGTATACATATAAAAATTGTTTAAACTTTATCTATCTTGTGTTTTTTTTAATTGTTTCCAAATTTGAATCGTTTCATTGTGTTAAATACTGAAATGGAATCTTAAAGTGAAATTTCTATAGCGTTGACAGTTTGACTAGTTCTTGGATATAAGACGCTATTAAAGAAGCATATAAGACGCTGATTACTTTTATTTTACTGAAATATCGTCCCGTTTATTTTTATTCTCGAACCGTTTTTTAATCTCTTTTTTATATAGTTTAGAGAGTATTATAATTCGATGGATGTGTTTTGTATTACAGTGCCGAAGAATTATCGCAAGCCACGATTTATGGAAAATCTCCAGGCGGTACTGACTGAAGAAGGTCTTGTGTCGTTTGAATGCAAAGTGGTTGGTTTTCCAACGCCGGTGCTTAGTTGGTTCAAGGATGGTCAAGAGTTGAAGCCAGGAGACGTTTACCAACTCACCGGTACTAACTCTCTGGGATCTTATTGCTGTATCGCCAAGAATTGCATGGGGCAAGCCAGTAGTTCAGCTGAACTTACAGTCGAAGACATTCAAAATCAATTGAACGAGGAGGAGAAGCATCAACTTTTTTCGAAAAATCAAGCACCTAAGTTCCTGCAAGGATTAAAGAGTGTGGAGGCGAAAATTGATGAGTCATTCCGTTTTACTATTAAAGGTAAAATTAGTTTAAACAGTACGCAATATATATGGGACGACTAAGGAGTAGCAGCTGTGACCAACTTCAAATTGAAAGAGGTGCACAGTGAGAACAGTAGTCAGTTTGAGGTTAATTACAGTTGTTACGGGCAGAATTGAGCACTTAACAGCAGGTGAAATGCATTACCCTTAATACTCTTAAACCAAGAAAAATTAAAAAGTATATAAAACCTAATTATTTTTAGGTTTTTTTTATTGACAATACATTACAGATTTTGGTTCTATTATGATTCATTTTTATTTGCTAGTCATTTGTTACTTAAATAAGTTTATAGGTTTCGTTGTAATACTAAAAATTATTATTAAAATCTTAAACTGTAAAATAGTATAGTATTTTACAGGAAATGAGTAACAAATTCTATATGATAAATCAAAATGTTCATAATTTTAACATTATTTTTCAGTTGCTATTCCGCCTGAACCATCGTTGCTGTGGTACAGAGACGACCAACCTGTCGACGAGTCCCCGCGCTGTCATCACGGCAAGGAAGACCGCGGAGTCTTCTATTTAGACATACAAAACTTGGAGTTCCTCGACCAGGCCGAGTGGAAATGTGTTGCTATGAATGATTACGGACAAAGCATTACTTCGTGTTTCCTAAAATTAATTATACCACGGCATTACAAGAAACCTCGATTTTTAGAAAATCTGCAAGCGATTTTGTCTGATGAGGGCGCTGTTAATCTAGAATGTAAAGTTATTGGAGTACCACAACCTGTTCTTAAATGGTACAAAGATGGGGAGGAATTAAAACCAGGAGACATACATAGAATCATATCTGGCCAAGACGGTACATGCTGTCTCGGTACATATACATGTGAAGCTCAAAACTGTATGGGGATTGCTGCAAGTTCCGCATCTCTACTTGGATTTGATGATTCAATGAAAGTCAAGAATAAAAGAAAATCGGAAGAACAAACTTTGCAAAGAAATCTATCTCTCAGTACTATTCATGAGGAAAGGACATCCCAAATGTATGACACTCCGGTTGGAGACAGAACTTTAGATGATAAAGGTGAAATATCCTTTTCTTTTGACGGTAAAGAGGTATCTGTTTCTTTATATGAAACCCCTGATTTGACAGAAGAAGAAGCACTACAAATTGTTGAAATGTATGCAGATCAGCTTTCAGAAAATGTAAGCGAACACAATGTTGTTGAACTTCCTCCTTTAAGATTTGTTAAAGAAACATCGACATCTGGAAACTTGTTAATGGAAGCAATAATAATTGATGTTTCTCCCGAATATTTTGTTTCCCCAGAAGAGGATCTTAGAACTGAAGCCGATATCGAGGATATATCAATTGCAGACGAGAACGGTCTCCCGCAGATTTCTTTAGATTTAGATCAGGATATAGAAATAAGTGGCCAAGAATATTTAGAAAAAACGATAGCACTTTTATCAGATGAGAAGTCTGACTTGCCCAAGAAGTTGCAAAGAAAAAAGTCCGATTCCCAAAAAAGTGGTGATGATTATTATAGTTTATCTCGTGACCAGTCATTTTCTGAAGAAAAAAAAGAAGATGATACTCAAATTCCAAGTGAAAGTGACTTACAAAGTTTTGCAAGCGCTAGAAGTTTAGAAAAACAAAAAACTAAATCATCTAAGCTTTCATTGGAAGACCCTGTTCTGCAATCAATAGAGTTCTCCGATGCAACAAAACTCGCGACGGCCAAAAGTGACGTTCAAAATAACTGCGATTCTGAGCCTGACATTCCAATCCCTAAACAAAAACGTGAGCGTCGAAGTAGTCGGGGCTCAAGAAGGTCTAGCTCTGGAAGTGAAAAATCATTTGTCAAGTTAAAAGATGAAATTAGTCATACTAATGTAGAATATCCTACTAAAAAGTTACTAGCTGATGAAGAATATAAGTTAAAAATAAGTAATGTGGCCAACGCTATTTCTAAAGTAACAAATAATCTTCAGATTATAGAAAGAGACATAATTCTACAATCTGAGTTAATGTCTTCTGCAGCCACTGCGTCAAAGAGCTTAGAAATAATTAGCAGTCTGATAACTCCTCTTTCCGAACTACACAGCATGATTGAAGCGGCTAAAGAAGCTATTTTTGTTAGTCCTCAGATTAATAGCACTTTATTTAATAACCTTCCCACTGCTTTTAAAACATTTTATCAGTCGTTGACGATTATTGAAAAATGTATTGATGTTGAAAGTGATAGCAAAACATTAGTTAAAAAAACATGTGTTGCAATTATTGAAAAATGTGGTAATGAAATACAAAATGTTGCGAATGAAATGAACTCATTAATATCAAAAAAGTACCTTGATGTCGACGAAAAATTTATGACGGATATTGAATCGTTTTGCAATGAAATTGATACTATAATAAGATTCTCAACAGACACTATTAAGACAAGAAGTTTATTGCACGAAGCAAATGAATTTAAGCCTGATGAACCTTGTTTGGAAATTAAACATACAAAGGATACGCAAAAGGCTATTTTTGAATTAAAAAGTCCTTTACAATCATTACTTCGTATTGTGGAAAGTACGGAAAAAGATGATTTAATTGATGGTTCCAAGATAAAAAATAGTGGAATTATTCTTAATGATATGTCAGCTTCTATTCAAGATCTTCAAGAAGCTTTAGAACAGATTGAGTCTCTTTCAGTTAAGGAATCAACATCATCTTTAATTAAGTATAACACACAAATAATTGAAATGGTAATGGATTCAGTTTTAAAGTTAAGAAGTTCTTTTGAGCAACTTTCGGTTGAGGCAAAAAAAGAAGACAACGAAGTTATTTTAAAAGAAGTCTTAGCGACGGTCAAATTGAATCTAAACGAAATATCATCACACATAGATGTATTTGAGAATAATGTTGGAAAATTTGATATTTTACAAAGTGACAACAAACTGGAAGTGCTTCAAAAAATGGCACAAACTCTTATTTGCTTTGAAAATAGTTTACCAACCTTGGATTTGGTGGCAAATGTAAAAGATCATATGGTATCTTTCCATAAAAATTTGACTAAAGTTTTAGAAAATGTTATAGAAAGTAACGAAGCTACTAAATACTTTGCTTTTATGGAAATATGTGATTCTATAAATAGAATAAACAGCTCCGTAAAAAACATTCAGTCACATGATTTATTCTCACTCACAAGCATAAGCAATGCCTTAAAAATAATACAGGATCAATTTATTCACAATGTATTTGAAGTTGAGTTAAATTGTTGTGTTTTAAGTAATATTGAGGATATTCAAATTAATTTACTTCAAAACATTAACTTAGCAGAAGAATTCAGCTTAAAAACAGATTCTAGTCGCATTCAAGATTTGCCACCAACAAAACAAGAAGAACTGAAAGCATATGTCGTAATTGAAAGCATAGACAAATCAATTGCTGCTATAACGAATATAATGGCTGAAGAATATGCAAAAGAATATAAAAGTGGCTTAATGTCTATTTTAGAAAACATAAGACCTAATTTAGAGGAACTAAAACAAAACATTGCATGCCTCATTCCGGTTGACGTCGGACAAGAAGAACATATTTCTGAATTATCAGACATAACTGTAACACAAGGTATAGCTAATCCTCTTTACGAATTAAACCAAAATGTGTTTATTTTAAACCAAACACTACTTGAAAATGTAAATAGTTTTAAAGAAAACTCAGTTCTCGCTACAGCGTTTGCACAACCTCTTCATGAATTACAAACTACAATAGAGATAATACAACAGGAAGTTATATCTCAATATGGCGAAGATATATTACCTTTTGAAATTGTTGGTAACATAGCAAACGTGGTACAAAATCTACAAAGTTGTATTATCATTATTCAGGAACAATCTGGTGTAGAAACTGCTGACGAAATGTCGACTTTAGAAGATGTATCAGGAATAAAAACTACAGCTGAAATGATTCCTTCAGATCGTTTAGTTTTGCCAACTACAACTGAAGTCCTCACAGAGCAGTTGACAGGTACTCTAAAGAAAGAACAGCCTGATTCAGCGATAGCAGAAACTCTACATACATTAAATGAACACGTAGAAGTATTACAAAGTCCAGATGTCATCGAGTTCTTAGATAGTTTGTCTGAAATTAGTGATTTTGCAAGTTTAAAATCATTTGCATTGAGTATAGGAGAATTACATGAAGGTATTCAAGAAGTCTTTCATCCAATTATAGTAGAAAATACAAATGAACTTCTAGAAACTTTGAATACGTCGAAATTGTTAGAATTAGCTGAACCCATACAAGATCTACATCAAAGTTTATCAGTTATAGACTCTAGTAACATTCCAATATACGAAAATATTATCAAAATACCATTGGAAAAAATACATTCCGCCATCGGGAAACTTTCTGAGTTTAAAGAACAGTTGGAAAAATGTTTAAATGTTTTATTACCTTCAAAAGTAACTGTTGATGAATCAGTGAAAATATCTAGTAACATTGATTTGCTTAAAAAACTTAGCTCTGACTTGAAAAATACTATTCAAGATGCAGAAGGAACATTGATTTGTACAAATCCAGAAGTATATTCTTTTAGACAAACATTAAATACATTTTTGGAAGCTACCAACGTACAAAATGGTATGGATATTGTAGAAATAAAATTATTAACAGAAGATTTATATAAAAAATTGTTAAAGGTTGAAGATGAATTAATTCAATGCATACCGCAGTCAAGTGATTCAACAGCACATGAAATAAAATTGATGGAATCTGTACAGGAACTAGAAAATAAAATTGCTGTTTTAGAACAATACAACTTTGTTGAGTTATCAAATACTTCTGACATAGATTCATGTATTTCAGCGCAGAATGCAGTTGAAATTGATGCCGATTTACTTACACACATAGACGATTTAGTAAACCAGGCTGTAAATGTCATTTATGATGTTAACAATGAAACATTAAATGATGATTTGGTGATATTAGAAGACTTCTTCAAGAACTGTAAACACGAGTTTTCTATATTACGATGCTTAATATCAAAACGACCAACACATAAAAAAATTATACGATTAATTCAAGAATTCCGATTTCTGCAAAGTATTTTATGCAATTTTAAGAAAAAGCGGCTTGAATTATCTTTTTCTGACAATATAAATGAACTTTTATCTAATTTTATTATAAGCGTTGATATATCTATAAAAGACATAGAAGAGTCGCTAATCAGGATAATAAGTTCTTATTCAAAACAATTGATTGAAACACCAGTTGCAGTTCTTGACAATAACACAAAAGAGATTTTAGATATAATAAAAAGCAACGAAGTTTTGGTTGATATAGTAAATAAATTTATTCCACTTATCAAAAATTTACGACCACATTTTGATAACTTAAATGAAGCGATAATTGAAGAGCTGCAGTCTCCGCCTGCTTTAAGTAATTTATCTGCGGATATATCAATGAGCAATGAATATGTGAATTCATTCTTTAAATTTATAGAAGAGCAAATGCCTAATATTACAAATGAAGATCAAAAACAAGTTGTTAAAGCTTTACTTACTAGTTTTCAAAAACATCAAGACTATAATAATGTGATTGGACAAAGTAAATTATTAATGCTACTGAAATGTTTATCAGAATGCTCAACAATTCTAAAGGAATTGTTAACTGACGAAAAAGAGCAAAACAATAAATCACTAATTGAAACCGACATAGTAGATATAAAATCTATTCTATGTGAAATGATAGAACCTATTAAAGGCCTCCGGAGCCAACTGAAATTTGTCCATGACCAGATTTTATCCGGTGCTGATGAGGAGTCTGTTTCCATAGATGTTACTTCTACAGAATCATATGTACAAGCGTTGACCGATATCCATAAAGAAGTTTTACATCTTTTACAATCAGAAAAGGCAGTTTTAGATGAAAGCGATCTATCTATTATTGACGATCTTGACAGTGAAATACATTCAATCCAAGAAAGTATACAAACAGCAGATAATACAGCAGCTGCTTATGTAGCAAACCAGATTACTTTACCATTAGAAGACATAGAAAAATCGTTGAACTTAGTAAAAGAAAAAGTGGGTAAAAAAAATAAAATGTCTAAAGGTGGGTATACCAATGAATATTATTTATTATATGGGTAATTTTAATAAAACAACTAAACTTAACACATTTAAAACGTGAAGTGTTTACTTAAGACGCTAAAAATAAAATGATTAATATAATACGATGTACAATAATAATAGAATATAGGCTGCCCGGTAGAAAACAGCAAGTTTAAAAAAACATATTTTCTTAGTTCAACGATACTAATTTTATGCTTTTAAAGTTACTAGCATACTCAGATACTTGAAAATTAATTTGTGTGAGAGTATACTCGTGAAAATAATTACATTTATTAATTTTTAAATACTATTAACATAAAATTAATATGAAAACTATACTCTAGTAATTAAAAAAAACTAATGTGACAATCTGATTAGTAAGTTAAGAAATATGAAGGGCTATTGTAAATTATTATAGATATGTTATAAGTATGCATTATATTGCAGATCCTCAAAGGTTATGATATTTTAAAATAAGTCAGTATGGAAGGTACCTAAAGAACTATCCGTAACTAGTCAACGGTCCAATAAGAGGTTGCTTACATTTGCAATGGGCTGCAGTGATCATTCAACACCTTGTGAACTGCATGTTCGTTTGTTTCCTCTTATACGAATAAAAAAATGATTTACTTAAATACACCGACTCGTATTGTCGAATTTTTTTAAAATTATTTTGGTTTTTTAATTTAAATTATCTACACATTTTTTTTTCAGAATCTGCCCAAACGCTTTTAAAACATATTGAACAATATGTAGAATTTATTGAGATAGTCGAAGAGGACTCCGCAGTCTTTAGGATAGAAGATTTGATGGATACTGCTAATATCGCCAGAAAGTTACACGACAGTCTAGATGAAATATCCAAAACTCAAAAAGAAATTGATGTACATTTTGAAATTGGTACAAAACAACAAGATTTAATAGATAGACTGCACAGATCTCTATCTGCAATTCAAGTACAATCGCTAGACACTGTATTGGAAATGGCACCTTCGTTCGATAATGATAGACGTCAACATGTAATTGAAGTAATTTCCTCATTACAGGCTGACTTGAGAGCTATCGTTAGCATTCAAGTTGTTCCTTTTTCTTCGGCTGAATGTAAAAGTGAAGTGTTAGATTCTTCTAAATCTTTAGAGAGGCTTACGTTAACTAATCAAAATGAGGCAACTACTATATTCGAGGAAAAGGAAAAAGAACTCGAAGAAACTAAAAAAGAAGTCACACCAACTACCAATAGTGAAGTTTTAGTGTTCGAATTAACCGAACCAACAGCAATTCTTAAACATTCTGAAAAAATGGAATCTCTAGAATTAGAATCAATGTTGGTGTTGGCTGAAAGTGATATTTCAGCCTCTCAAGAGAACTTAGAGGTGCAAGTACCAAAATATAAAGATGTTGTTTCCGACTTGGAAGCATTATCAGTCGCAACAATAATTGAAACAAGTGAAGATTCTGTAATTGCAGCCGAAGATGCGCCAGTTTTTAGTCAAATTATGCAGATTGGTACACCTGATACGGAATATATATCTTCAATAACTCCCACCACTGGTGAATATTTTTTCCAGTCCCTATTGGATCACATATTTCTTGCAAATAAACAGTTGTCATTATATAAATATATTTTATTCCATGAATTTAAAAATATAAATAACTTGTAAATATTTGTCTTGAATTGAAATATAACCATTTGAATTATTTGATACGATAATTTAAAATCCGAAAATTTTATGTTACAGATACCCTTCTACATCACATTAATGAGTTCGTATGTGAAAATGTCAACGAAATTATTACTAAAATAGGAACAGTGGTGGATTTGAAAGGAGTTGAAGAGCCTATTAATTTGGCAAAAGAATTACGTGACAATATTGTTGCATTAGAAATATCAACTTTTGAAGATTCCGAGAAAAATGAAGATCCTTTAGAACAAACTGAAGTTGTTTTACGCTTGCAGAAAGCTTTAGTTAATCTTAATGTTTTAACGGTGCATAATGCTGAAGTACTTAAACTTTCTATTGGCGAAAATTCACTTGAAAGAGTTAATGAAGTACTACAAAATCTTCAAGCCGATTTAACTGCTATTGTTACAAATTCTTCATTTATCAAACAGAGTGAAGAAACAAAAACGATTACAGGTGATGGTTCTATATTAATATATAATAAACTCACTTCAAGCGAGGTACAAAAAAATGGACATGATATTGAAATACCAACTTATCGAGTTAACCATAACTACACACCTACAGAAGCAGTACTTATTAACGATGGTAGAACATGTTTTAATAAGGTTATAGATACATCAGAGATCATTAGTAATATTAATATAATATACATTTAAGTAACAATATTCTATATTATACTTATACAATAATCAATCAAAGATAATAATTTTCCCAGGACACATAGTGCGCTACACCTCAGCTTGAGGTATTATTGAATAGAGATGAGTAGTGGTATAACAATTCATTACATTACCTTCATTCCTCCCTGTTCAAAATCAAAAAAATGCCTTTAAAACTGTCTAACTTATCCATTAAAGTTCACACTGTATTTTTACAGAAATACTTGTATGAGGAATATAAGGAATAATGTTATTGTATTCTTAAAATTATATTGCATAAATTGGTTGTAGCTTTATATTAATGAAACATTTTAGCATCGGCTTAACAGTTATAAATTTCTTCCTACGAATAAAACAAATTTTAGTTGAATATATATTAATAATCATTTTTAATTATATTTGTTTCTTCTTGTTCATAGGTGACAGTTTAATAAACCTACGATACCTAGTCTAATATTAATTTAGATTATTTGACACTCTCAAAAACATGTTTTCACACATTTTGTAAATTTTTTCTTTAATTACAGATAGAGCACAAAATGTAGAAAATATAGATTCCATGAAAAAATTAGAGTTACTTTTAAATGAAGTAAATAACCAAGTTGGTATATCATCAGATAACGGAACTATAGATGATACAGAATTTTTAAGAAATATACTTGACGAAGTACAAACAGTTATTATTAAACTACGATGTGATTTTGACGGCAGTGTAAATGACACTCTTAATGAAGCTTTAGAAGATTTAGAGTGCAGTGTCAGAAGTGTTCAACTTCAAATAGATGAGTATGCCGTACCTGAGCTTTTAAAAGATTCTTGTGCTACGTTGCAGTTGCTGGTAACTAATATGAGTCTAATAAAGGATGATATCACACACCCTGCTGTAGATAAGACATCTAATATGTTGCTTCAGAAATGCTCACAAGAGACTGAGCAAACTATAAAATTACTAGATGATGCTTCTGAAGCAGACATTGATGATCATATAACAAATGTTATTTCCAAGCTCAAATTCTTAAAAGAAACTCTAAAATCATTGTCTTTTAATTTCCAAAATGATGCATCTACCTTAATAAATAATGGAATTGACGTAATTCAGGGACTTAACCAAATGGAAGAGCAAATATTTTCATTAGAAAAAGATATCGAGTTAGCTAATTGTAAGACGGAAATCAAAGACGGTATTGTAATTGCTGTTCACACAGTTTATGAAAATATTTCAAATATGAGAAGTACACTATCAAGTATTCAGAAAGAATATATGTATGAGAATTATGGCAAACCATCAGAAAAAATTTTGTGTTCCCTAAAAAATATTGCAGTTTTATTCGAATTTGATAAAAAAACCAATTGGAAACATTTTGGAAAAGTTCTTCGACAAGTTTTAAATCATTTTGAGGATATAAAGTTTTATATAAATTTTGATAAAACTGCAAGAATACCAAGTGATACAGCATTTACTAAAATTGTTCTCGATGAACTCATTAAGGAATTAAACGATGTTGTTTTAGCAAATGTTCATGAATTATATCCAAAAATGGCTTGTGAGGTGTGTGCCATTTTAAAAGATATAAAAGAAAAAAATTTAAGTTTAGAATCTTGCTCTTATATAGAAGTAAAAGAAAAAATACCGATATTTAACAATATTTCAGAGAAGTTGTTAACTTTAACAGAAGCTCTTAAAGAAGCTGCAAAAACCGAACAGAGAACGACAGAGGCTGAAATAGATTTACCGATAAGCCAAGAAAAAGTAGAAGACGATGAAAAAGTTGAGAATCATGAATTTAAAAATCCTGCTCATATTTCACTTTTACATCAACCTAATTCAGAAATCACAGCCATAAATGTCTCAGAGTCTACAATTAATTATGAAAATCAAGAAATAGCAAAAGATGAAGATGAGGATAAATATTCTTCAGCTGAATTACAAGCAGTTGAAATAGGAACTTCAATTAAAGCAGAAGATGTAAGTTTTGGCTTAGAACAGGAAAGTACATTGTCCGATGAATATAAAGATTCTAACGTTATATGTATACAGGAGGAAGAAAATAAATTAGTACATACTGCTGGAAATTCCACAATCGAAATAGATGATGGCTCAGATTTAGTTCGCAGACAAGTACAAGAACATGTGTTGACTCAAGAACTAGAAGAAGCTTTCTGGGCTGCGGCGGAAAATAATACAGTTATAAAAACAGATGACGTTAGTACTAGTGAAGAGAAAAGCTTAGTAGTGGAAAATCAAGATTATGATAATTACAGAACCGCGAAAGAAAAAGATGTAGGTACGCAAGATACAGATAAAAAAATATTGGAATGTAACGAAATGTTACATAAATCAGAACCCCAAATACATGAAGAAAAGAATGAAATGATAAAATTAGAGCAAGAAAACGACACTTCGAGTAAGGAAAGTGTTATAATAGAGGATTCTGAAGTGAGTGATCATACAGTTAAAAATAATGAAGAACAAGAAGGAGAACAATTGCAAAAAGACCAAAATGAGACTGTAGAGAAGTTAGAAAACGAAGAAGCAATGCAGGAAATGGACAAAAAAAGTATTCAATTTTTGGAAAAAGAATTTGAAGAAAAAGAAAATTGTGTTAGTGTCCAAGAAATAAATAAACCAAAAATTAAGGAAGAGGAAACAAAGGAACATATCGTACAGGAGGAAAAACAAAGTAAAATGCAAACAGGCGTAAACGAAGAAATAGGAATCGAAAACGAACAGGAAGAGGGCAAAATAAAAAGGCAAAATAAGCACCTGGACGATGAAATAAAAGTTAATATAGAAAGTCAAACAATGGAATCGAAGGACTATAAAAACGATGAGAATCTTCATTTGGAGAAGGGAAAACGAGACGCAGATGAAAAATCTCAAGTCGAAGGTGGGATACTTCTACAGGCAAGTAATCTAATGGAAACCACAACAGAAGAAGAAAATAAGTGCATTGAAGGAGATGAAACAATGGTAAATATTATACCCATTGAAGCTAATGAAAATCTTCAGGCGGCACAAGAACCCCAAAAAGAAAAGGAACAAGAGGAAAGTAAAAGTACCGAAGAAGTAGAATATAATCTAGAGAAACAAAACAAAAAAAGTAAAGACGAAGAAGTGAAAATACAGACGACAACAGAAGCTGAACCACAACGCAATGACCATGAAAGACGTGCAGAGGAAGAAGCAAGACATCAAAATGAAAAGAAAGTAAAAGAATACAAGTGTATTGAACAGGAAGAAGAAGAAAAACTTTCAGAGAAAGTAAAACAAGACAACGAGCTAAAACGACAAGACGAAGAAGCAAAAGTTGAAATGGAACAGAAAGAAGCGGAATTGAAACACAGTGGGCAACTAGAGAAACTTCGCATTGAACAAGAGAAACAAGACAAAAAGAGCCAAGGTTTAGATGACGAAACGAGACTTAAAAAAGAAACTGATGTAGAGGAAACAAAGAGCAATGAAGAACAAGAGAAACTGCGATTAGAGAAAGAAAAACAAGATGAAGAGAAAAAATGTTTGGATGAAGAAGAGAGACTTAAAAAAGAAACTGAAGCAGAGGAAACGAAGCGCAATGAAGAACAAGAGAAACTGCGCTTGGAGAAAGAAAAACAAGACGAGGAGAAAAAACGTCAAGACGAAGAAGCGAAAGTTCAAATGAAAAAGGAAGAAGCGGAATCGAAGCGCAAAGAGCAACTAGAGAAGCTTCGCATTGAACAAGAGAAACAGGAAGAGAAAAAACGTTTGGATGAAGAAGAGAGACTTAAAAAAGAAACTGAAACAGAGGAAATGAAGCGCAATGAAGAACAAGAGAAACTGCGCTTGGAGAAAGAAAAACAAGATGAAGAGAAAAAACGTCAAGACGAAGAAGCGAAAGTTCAAATGGAAAAGGAAGAAGCGGAATCGAAACGCCAGGAGCAACTAGAAAAGCTTCGCATTAAAAAAGAGAAACAAAAAGAGAAAAAAAGTTTGGCTGAAAGTGAAAAAGATAAAGTGGAAAAGCAACCCGAAGAAGATGAAGAAAAAGTTCGCATGAAGAAAGAGAAACAAGATGAAGATAAAAAATGTCAAAATGAAGAACTAAAAAGTCACTTAGAGAAAGAAGATCAAGAAGAAAAACTTCGTATTGAACTGGACAAAAATGAAGGGAACAATCATTTAGATAAAGAATTAACAGAAGAAAAAAATAAGGAACGAAAAAAAATAGAGGCAGAGAAGAAAAATGTAGATAAAGACGCACCTTTTGACAAAGAAAATGTTAAAAAACGTAAAAAAAAATTGGATAAACTTAGTACTGAACAGAAGATACCAATGGCCGAGAAAAAAGGGTCAGACGAAGAAGAAAGTTTAAACGAAGAGAAAGAATTAATTGGTACAATTTATATGGAAAAAGAAGAGGAACTTTGTTTGAACAAGGACAAACAATATGCGGGGTATAAACGTCTAAGTGAAGATTCGAAAGAATTAGGAATACATGATATGACTCATACTAGAGAAAAAGAGCAAGTTTTTTTGACAAAAGACAAACAAGCTAGGATACAATTAGGAGATAAAGTAGAGGTTCTAAAAGAAGGAGAAGAGGGTGATACATCAAATAAATGGTCACATGAAGACGAAAGAAAAGAAAAAGATAAGAAAATGATTCCAAAAGCTATAGAGTCAAAAGAAAAACAAAGAAAAACAGAAAAAGACTCGCCCTTTCCTTTTGATGATCAAATCGATAAATCAAAATATATTGATGATAGCCGCATTAAGGATCAGAAACAACCATTGAAATTAAATGGTTCGATAGAAAAATACAGGGTTGGTGAAATAGATATTACCTCTTTAAACGAACAAAAATATGAAGGTAAAGACAATGTTCACTATATTGATTACAATAAAAATAATGTCATTGGTTTGGAAATGTATAATCCGCCTGGATACATTGCAAAAAGAAATAATGAATTGACTCCACTAGATATAAATACAGTGAGTAAATTACCTCCTATTTATAAAGCTCACACCCTTATCTCTCAGACACAGTTACGCTCTTCGACACCCCAGCGTTACAGTGTAAGTCAAAGTACGGAATCAATAGAAACACGTTCGGGTGTGAGGCAGAGATCTAAAGCACCCAGTGAAACTAAATGTACAATAATGGAAAAACGAATGGGTACATCACGAGAGCAACGAGATAAACGAAACCCTGTATTTTCGACATATTTGACGGATAGGACCGCAGTTGAAGCTTCTAGAGTAAAACTTACATGTAGCGTACTATCTTCAATTGATCCGAAAATCACATGGTTCAAAAATGGTGTTTTACTGGATAATAAATTAAAATACAAAACAAAATTTGTAGATGGTTTAATAACTCTTGAAGTACTGAATGCAGTACCAAGTGATTCCGCTGACTATACTTGTACTGTAACAAATGAAAGTGGATCAGTTAGCACCTCAGCCAATCTTAAAGTATACCCAAGTTTTGAAGCTTCACCCATACCTCCAACATTTACACGATCTATTCGAGGTTTGTATATTAAATTTGCATTTTTCGTCCCTAAGTTATACTAATACTAACTTATAGAAATACTAACTCATACAATTAAAATTATGATTACAGATACATACCATTTGGCGGAAAATGAATTAATATTAGAATGTCGAATTAGGGGCCAGCCTTTACCTACGATAACATGGTTTAAAGATGATCGGCCCATTACTTGTGATGAACGATATCAGGCGTATTATTTAGCTGATGGTGTATGCAGATTAGCCATAAACGCACCTTCAGTGGCAGACAGCGGAAAGTACACTTGTAAAGCGGAGAACTCTATGTGGTCAGACCAAATCACACATGTTGTTAATTATACTGGTAAGGTAATCTTTATTGAGTATCTTTTTGAAATCTAGACATATTCTCTACGCTTCATTTATCAGAAAGCGGCTACCGCTAGTATAATAAATAGTTCAGTGGTGATAGAACTTATTCAGGTTCGACCGGGTCAGTTGGTACTGACTCGGTCCACTGGACCTATTTCTGCTGTGAAGTAAGTAGTATGTGTTCCGGTTTGAAGGGTGTGGGTGTCGGCACGCTGTGGATAAATGAGGTGGCCAACTTAGTCCTCAGGAGTAGCAACGCACCTGTCACCGACCTGGAAATAGACAACGGTCCGATTCGAGGTCAGTTACAGTTGTCATGGGCTGCAAGGATCACTTCACACCAGGTGAATTGCATGCCCGTTTGCTGCTCTTATATCAATAAAAATA
>DWHE01000052.1:0-15448 GCA_018247495.1 Satarupa nymphalis | reverse complement strand
GGCGCGCCTACACTGTATCGATTTGTGAAAAGATATCCTGTAATACGTACACTATACATATAAGGGAAACAGTAATATTTACTGATACTTAAAACTGAAGTGACGTACGCATCCATTATAAATTGCACATTTGTCTCTACCATAGAGAGAATATGAGATGGTGACAAGATAGATTAAAATTGAAAAAAAAAAACAGGTGGAGCCGGTAGGAAAAGCTTAATTGCTGAATATATGTACGAAAAATATGTCTGTTGCTATTTCAATAATGTCCCATACGTGTATTGCTAAAGAAGCTGCGATAACGATCTGAACGTCTTTAGTGTCCCACAATTTTAAGTCAAAGTTGGTGTCGGACTGTGGTCCTAGGGTTCCGTATCGAATGAGAAAAAACGGTCCACTCCTCGATGAACGTTATAACGATATAAACGTTCGTTCCCTCTCTGACGTTCATGTTTCTGGTTCTGTGACCCAGTTCGCCTGATTCTGCCTGCCGAACCATGGGTCTCAGGTTCGATTTGCATCCGAGGCCACTATTTTCACGTCACAATTCTTGAATGATAAGCTTTCGCGATGTGTTACAACTTTTACGTATGTAACGGGGTAAGACGTTGGAATCTAGCGTAACTACATACGCGGCGTAGCAACTTTACCCTTATCGGTATTAGCACGCCTGTGTCACGTGTGAGTGCGTGTGTGTGTATTAAAAATCTCTAGAACTCGGTAGAGTGCGGGTTGTTTGGCATCTTCATGCAAAATAAAATGTACGTATGTCCCCTTTTCCATGTCCAATAATACTCGCTCGGTTCTCGCTACTGAAATAACATATGAGAATAACGTCCGACTCGCGCTTTGCCAGATTTTTATTAATTTAATTGACGTTACGCTTATTTGCATTTATTGCATAAATGATCAAGTTGTTGGATTTAACGCGGAAACTCACGATCGTTGAATTGATTTTATTATTTTAAGAGATTATTGTATCGATTGAGTATATATTTATAACACACGTGTATCGTCCGGACGAGTAGCTCAATATATAAATATGTTACGTGTAGCGGGTGCTCTTACTACTGTGCCCGGCGTGTCTGCAATTCGTGGCGAGTTAAGAAGCAAGAGCGCGGCCGGTACACTGGTAGCGCCCCCAGTGGGGTTCCATTAAAACGTTAATGTATCAATACAACTAGCATTATAGGAAAATAAAATTCGTGTCAGATCCTTTATTTCCGAGTTGTTATTACATCCATTTGGAGGCAACTAAGCGGCCTGGACACTCTCGATACAGGTTGTATCCAAACCTACAGGAATAACGTGGCCGTTAATGTTACAGATCGTATTGGAGATGTCCCCATGGTGATTACTGTAGAAAGAGTGGAAGTGAGTCGACAAAGTGTCCGAACAAACGCCACTGTCGACCTGCGTACGAGCGCTGCCCCGGCCGGTGGTCGGTTATGGTCGCCACCGATTGTAGTGCGTCAGCACGGGCATCTTATAACATGTGAAAAATATGCCCGTTATCAAATTTTTAAACCACAAAATGTAACTAATTTAAAGTTTAGTTTCGTTGCTTTTAAGATTATTATTAAATTTCACAAAATTTTCACGCCAAAAATTAAGGTTCTAAATAAAGTTAGGTATAGTAACGTGATCTAACATTTTCCCAAAGAGTGAAAAAGTATGAGTTCATAAGTCGACGCATATTACATTACGCTTGATAACGAAACTGCATAATGCATATTACCCTAAAGGCGCCAGATCGCGAGCTCGATATATCGTATATAGGAAATGAGAAGAATGTTGTTGGAACTATTTCGTAGGAGCCCTCGATAAGTTTGTATCGACATCGCCGTATCTCGCCGCCGTCGCCGCCGCCGCTGGACAACGGGAGGTAGCGGTTCATTTTTTACTAGTGGTTGCATACAGATTCCTAATTGGTAATTCTAATATTAATTATTAATTAATTGGTTGTGGGAAACGCAATTTGGTAATGTGTTCCTACTAGGGTGACTGATATATAATTATGTATTAGACCGTTGAGCGGTTTACGTATCCCGTCTATTTGTGGACTTCGTGAAATTGCAAAAAACCATGCACGCTCGTTCACTATAACTAAACTCATTTTATAATCACCGCTTATTTGTAAAGTGCGGTGTAATTATTTTATAATATGTTAAACAAATTCACTTTCGACCGAGTCAATGCCACCTTCACACGTACTTCTGTTGTATTATATTACTTACAATTTGTATTTCAGTTTGAAGGTACCTATCCATAATATACAGAACAGAAGAATGGTCTAGTTTGAAGACGGTTGAGTATTTACCGGCTGCGGGGTACGCGCAGCAGCAGGTGTATTGGACGGGTCTTATCTGCATCGTCCTGTTACGTCAAAATATCCTATATTGTAATGGACGCCGGCCAGTATAGTTCACACAGTGTTGCTCCACTGCCAAATCAACCGTCGCCGCATTCCAAAGTTAACGTACGCGCGAATCAGTCCCGAAGATCTGAATCGATGGACATAGTGTCTGTGCCCATCGCCAGTACGCGCACGTACAGCGGTGATCGGCTCTCTCGCTGCCGGAGCTGCGAATCTAGCCTAGAATTAAAATAACTTATTGAATCGACTGACGACAACATGACGATTACTATTAGGCCCGTATGCTTTTGTTTTTGTACTATTTCTGTAGGTCCATCCATTCGCTACTGTTGTATCAATAGAAAATAATAACAATATATCTGCAGAACAGTCAGATGTTTCAACCTGTGGCAGCGCGTACACCGACGCTGCCTGGTCAGATGTGCTCATAACTGGCGGACCTTCTGTGAATTTTAATTTTAAACATGTATTGTATATTTAACATGCACATATATTCCTCACCTTGGAGGATGGATGCAAAGTATTTGAAACTTACCCAATTTTATAGTTAGTAGTTATATTAAATAAACCAATTCAGGAACCAAGATACAAAATATATTTAGCCATATATAAACACCGAAAATATAAAACTGCTTACTTTGCACATCTGCGTGTAAAACAATTGAATCAAGCTTAATATAATAAGGAAGACGGTATGAAATACATTATGATAAAGATTTATGACACTAATTAACAAACTACATTAATTTTTTGCGTTTTTGTCGGTCTAGTAGGTAGTGTATTATAGCAAGGAGAGCGCAGACACGAGCAGCGCAGAGACGAGGCGCTCGGCGGCGCCGCGCGGCAGTGAAAACAAACAGACGTACACATAAACACACAGCCGGATGTCGAGTTGCGTATGTGCGGCCCGTCGTGCGTAGAAAGTGTCGTGGCGGGCCTTTACAGCTCACGGCGCCGACACGATTTGTGGCCATAGTCGTGTAGTCGTGACCATGGTACTACTATAGCTCAGGGTGTATCTTTGCATATTTGCTAACTACATTGGGTTACTTTTTTGTAATTACGTAGTGTTTATGGTATTTTTTGTATTCAATATTGAAAAAAAGTATCTGATCCAGCAGATACAGAACTTTATCCTATTTTTATATTAAAATAAAATGTTTGCTTAACCCATTTTTAGTCTATGTACAAAATCTATGTAGAAAAGTTAAAAATTAACTTCCTGAAAGAGGCCACGAGTTTGATCAATAAACAATGACTGCACGTCGTCGCGCGCCCGTCGCGCCGCAGGAAGCTCTATGTGGAGCAATCCGTGCACCTGACAAGCGCTATATATTACCATTGTGAGACGTGGCCGATGCCATCGAATACCTAATTAACTGGTGTTTTCTACAGCGGAGAAACCTCCTCTTCTCGGTCCGACGCCGAACTCTCACTAAAGGACGCGCGACACACTTCACTGCTTCTCTGTTGAGACCTAGAGACTATCGTATTTGCATAAACAAAACGGTGCACCGTTCTACACGAATACACGATTTAAAAGAAACAAACTCATTGAAGAGGTCTCTTATATCAATAATACCGCTTTGTATACTTTCATACAAGCTCTTCGCCACTTAAGAGACATTTGATGTATCATGCACGCAGGTCACTCGCTATATTTTTCAATTCAACAATCGTTCAGTACGTGGCTGGTCGTAGCTGTATGGCTACTCTTACAGTCAGACCAGATTAGCACCACCACCACACCTACTTCTTCTGTGAAGCAAATCTTACGAAAGTCTGAAGTTCCCGGGAGTAGCGACACCGGTGTGGCCAACCCTGAACTGGGCAATAGACCATTTTGAGGTTGGTTACAGTTGTCATAGGCCGTAGTGATCACTGAATACCAGGTGAACTGCTGCTAATACTCTTATAGCTACCATTTAAAAACGAAACCGTAGTGAAGTATACATCGCCATCTCTATAAATATAGCGACCATTACAACTCAAAATATCGGCATGCGATTAGTGTAGAAATAAAGAGTATGACGGTTAATATGTTTTTAACTATAATGTACAATAATTATACGCTGTCTGTATTGCGTTTAAATTCTCTTCGAGATACAATGTTTATCAATATGTCAACCGATATGTTGTTTGCGACGCATTAAAACCCGTATTTATTACAAATAGAACGTAGTAGGTATATGGGTGACATAAATTATGTTCTAACGTGTATCGCTGGCACGTCGAGCCCGCGAGCGTGCTGGGTATCCGGGGGTGCCGATGATGCAATCATCGCTGCATGAGGTATGCACGCTGACTAGCTATTTATTTATTGAGTAATTAAGAGGGGCGCTGAGGCTGCAGTTCACCTGGTATTAGTATTATGTGACATCTTGAGTCTAGCAAATGAAAATATAACCGTGGAAGGCTCGCCCGAGGTTGGTACCGCTGCTGATTCGGTTTCGAATTAAAATACTCGAGTGCCATTATTGAGGACGCGAGGCGTTCCTGCTGACGGTGGTAGTTTAGTTTCAAGTTAGTCACAAGTGTCATGAATGAATTGCCCGATCGTTCGACGCTCTCATACAAAAAAACAGCTCATCACCGACGTTATCGCGGCCCGGGCCAGGAATTCCAAAACCGGCACAAAACAACCTGCCCGTCACAAAACGTCACAAACCTCGACGCTTAAGCCTCATCGAGACAGCAAAGTAAACAAAGGACATCGATCGCTAAAAATAATCAAGTGACATCGAGACGACTCGGCAAAAACTCGAGCCGATGCAATAACTCAAAACTGGGTACATAGCCGACTCGACCGGGCAGTAGGTAAGTTAGGCTCGCGTTTTTACTGACTCTTGTCACCTGTCAAACAGTCGTCGGGCTCATGATGGGCTGCCTTCGATGGACGCCTGCCAACCTCCTTGCCAACTAAGAGACGACTTACGCCCATCGCCGACGGTGCATATTGGAATCTTATTCCGTCACTATAAAGTTTAAATTCGTCTGTATAATCGACGTAAGTTGTGACCGTTAGAGCTCAGGTGGAGTGAGTGGTAGTGTTTTTTTGCCCTCCGCGACCTGGCGGGCTCGACGGAACTGACTGGCCCATTGTATGGTAATACTCGGCCGGATTTTGTTCGAGCTCAATTATATTATGAAGCTTAACCACAAAGTCAAAAGTCACCCGAGTGTCTTTGTTGCAAGATGGCCCGTGTCGGTGTGGGGTGCGGCCAGAACCGGCCCATATACTCGTAGTGTTCCAAGCAGATGATGAAAATGGACATATTCCGATCCGTTGCCTTCATTATTATTATTTCGGTACTTTATAGGGGGATAATGAATATGAGCGTCTTAATAGTCACTAATACAACAACACTCATAGTTCAAGAAAACTTAAACGTAAATATACGACGTATGAGGCGATCAAGTTACTCTTCAGAAGTAGCAACGCAGCTGTAACCGGCTCTGAACAGGACAAGGCCTAATTCGAGGACGGGTATAGTTGTCGTGTGCTGCTGTGGTCACTCAATACCAGGAGGACTGCATGCTCGTTTACTCTTAAAGAATAATAAAAAAAGGAATCGAATTTTGTGAAAGCACCGTCTATTTCAACTCGAGCGAACAGTGAGCGAGGGTGAAGAGCGTGGGCACCTGGTTTTCTCAAGATAAGCGAGGCGACCGCCTTGGTCCACAGCAACGGCAAAGAAGCTGTAAACTGATCAATAGTGAACATTGAGGTTCGTTACATATGCTGCAGCTGCAGTGATGTGTGTTGCGGCGGTGAACTATTATAATTTTTTATTACCTAATTCAGCTTCAAGGTATTGAGCTGTGCAATCGATGCGAATATTACCGATATATGTTTCATCAGCACATTGGAAGGTATTTACAAAAAAATAATAATATTTATTTTTATTGTGTTAATACTTCGTTTGCTACTTTTGATTTGAAATAACGATCAGTAAGTGTATTTAGGATGACATCATCTCCCGTCGCCCATATTTTTTGAAATACGTATATATTTTTTGTTTCTGTCATCGTGCACCTCATTTATTGTCGAGTTCAATTCACGTGAAGTATTTCAGGATTCGCAATGATAATGCGTGGAAAAAATCTAGTAACTAATCCGACGACGCGGGTGACATAAACATATATTATTCCGTATCTATAGAGAATCAAATCCTTGACACCCGCCTAATGGACGTAATGTGCGTCGTAAATAAATTATGTATACTGCCTAATTAATTAGAATACCTGTCGGCAGAAAATAAAATAAGTTATACACCAATGAGCGTATTGATTTTACATATTTTATCATTGAATAAATATTGAAACTTGATTGCCGAAGATTATCCGTGATGTGGCTATGTTTAGAAGTGACGCATGTCGCAAACAGTTATATGAGTCGAATGTATGTTACAGGGTGTATTGCTAAATAGCTCTGCCTGCGACCTACTAACGGTCAACGGAGGGATCGTTGACATGACAAATCGTATTGTACTGTAGTTTATTTGGAAGTGAATTTATTTTCAAGGTTTAGACATCCCGGATATATACTCCTTTAAAAAATGTACCCATTTAGAGTGCAACAACAGTTATCGTCGGCTGCAGTGGTCACTGAATACCAGGCGAACCATACGCCTATATGTCAGTGCCGTACAAATAAAAAATAAAAATAGTTTTATCTGTCCATGTTGCACCGGCCAGCACATCTACAGGAACCCCGAAAATTTTGTAGCAATCGGGATAAAGCACATCAAAGCCGGCCGCGGCCGTAACCTCCGATATTTATCGCCTCGCTCCTCCACCGGCCAACGTAAAAAGGCTGCCTCGTGATTGAAAAACGGAACGTTTCCCACACAAAAAAGTCCCAACGAAACACTATTCGAATTATGAACTATTCTGATCGACGAATCGGGGGTCTTATTGAAAAATCTTTCTATCATATCCAGCGATTCGACACGGATTAGTCCAAGTTATTTGGCTACTGAACTGGTGATTCTAAATTATTGACCATTCATAGTGAATGGAGTACGGCCGCAGTGGCGTTCCAGTACAGAGTGTCCGAATTCGGACGATATATTAAGCGATATAAGTGTACGCATTTGAATGTACTTTGCGTAAACATGTCACTTATTCTGGTTATTACCGTCTTGTCGTACCGCGACAGAGGAGCTACAAGCGATCTATCGAGATAGTGTACTATTTTCATCGTTTGATGAGATAAACTAATTTTTGTGGCTTTTAGCCATAATTATTATGTAATCGTGTCCTTAGGAGCAGTTAAGTGAGTAGAATACAGTCTAGTGTCTAAGAATCCACAAGCAGCAAACACTAGTAAGCCGGCCCGCATGTCTGTGATTGTTCTTATACCATAAAATTATTTGTGAACCTCCGATGACATCAAACATGGATTAACGGTTCTTCGGTGGCACCAACTAACAGCGGCGCTATGTGTCAAGCGCACGGCAACGGAATGAAATGATGTATCGGCCTGAATACTACTAATTTCAAAGCATCGTTCCGATCACTACGTTGAATATTTCTCTTACTCCGTTCCGCTAATCTATTCGACAATTTGTTCAAACTTGGAAATATGCTTATAAGACGCCATAATTTATGATTTAGTTGTATTTCTATGTGTCGCTGTCGTAAGGTGCTATTTCGGACAGTTCGTTGACCCGTTACTCATAAACTCACTCATAATTCTGTGACACTAATATAAAGTTAGCTATTCGCGGCTCTAGTACATGGAAATTGCAAATCTGTAATATCGGCATCTTGTATAATTTATAGAAAATATACAATGCGTAGAAATGTATTTTTTTGCCTCTGATGTTAAAGAAGCTGCAATGGCTGATGGAATTCTCCACCGATCAACTCTCGGTAGACGATTGAGGTTTGAGGCATTGCAGCTTCTTAGTTGTAGGCCTGCGCTGTGTTGAAGACTGCTTGTTATGACACGTGCATACATGTTTATGTGCCATTTTAACGATTCCGTTTAATAGTTTCAGGGAAAACTGGCCTTTAACATTCAAGTTAATACCAAATAATTAACCAAATTAACAAAAATACCGTTGACATTTACTTAGTTTTCATGATATTTCAATTAGTTAATTATTAAACATTTTTCATTATTAAACTTCCATTTCATTATTAAACTTCCAAGAAAGACATAGAGTTGATAATACCATAACACAATAACAATATTTTCTTAATATAAATATTTAAGACATCAATTACATCTGGGAATAGGATTGTGAGCGTGCGATCGACATCACGCTGCGCCGAATCAGCGCGCGCCACGACCAGCAATGGTGACCAATCTCCATAACGGTGGTGTGGAGGTATAATACACCTACGTGTAATCAGCGGCTGCGGGCGCGCCGGCCGAGCACGGGCCCAGCGCGGGCCTGTTTCGCCATTATTGCCATTTGTTTTATTTTATTTACTTCCTTTTACTTTCACATAGTTTCAGTAATTCATATTTTTATACTGTTACTTGTGTTTTTATTTCGTAGTAAAATATGGCAAAATATAGGTTTCTTGTATTTAAAAAAAATGTTTTAATCATCGTTTAGAACTTTATTTGATCGGTTGCATAAAGTCGGTAAATAGTTATGGTTTATTATTATTTCATTTGAATTTATAACATAAAACTTTATTTTTATTTATTAAATTACGAACGAAAACGATTTTATCTTTTAATTTATTGCCCTCAACCAAATATAAAGTAAACAACACTACTGAAATTTGATATGCATCTATGAGTAACGTAATCTGAACTAACAGCCATTGTTATTTCCTTATTTCAGGTGACGCCAAACGACCCGTCCAAAGTCTAGGCAGGAAGAACACTGGAACACAATGGCTGACCGATCGGACCGCCCTTCGCAGTGACCTCGGTGTCCCCTACTTAATTCATCGACGATCGATTACAATTCAAATTAATTCGATTCACACGGTCCACAATAACCATTCGATACCTGCAACGGTCACTAGCTAAAGCTTTTACTGCGTTACTCGCTACAACCGTCGGCGCGCTCAATAAATTTCACATCGTCGGCTCACAACACCTTCGTAATTTGATAGCCCTAGTGACCGGTGGTCACTGTTTCCACCTGTCCACTGATTTTATAAATTCAAAATTTTGTGGTCAATATAGCACCATCCTTCTCTGATACCTTGGTATACGATACGTAAGAGAGAGAGGGGGTGATGATACCGTTGAGAACAGCAAAATTTCCGAGGACTAAGACGCATGGCGGTGTGGATGGACGTAGGGTTGTAATCTGATAGTTTTGTGCAAGTTATGGGCTCGAGTTGATCGCTCAATTACGGATGTTTTGTTGCAGACGAGGAAGTCGTAAATATGACGATGCTTCGGTCGCCGGCTTTGGAAGGTCCGAGTTATTTATCTGCTTGTACTGTCCGTAAGTGTTGTCAAAGCCAAGAATAATGTTCTGTCGCAAAGGAAAAACACTTTAAGTCTACTCATGTTACAAAATAGTGTCTGTAGAACGAATCTAAGGCCAATCAGGTCAAAACCACCATCACACCCATTTCTGTTGTGAAACAATTTTTGCAAGATGTGTTTTAGTATGAAGTGTGTTTTCCGGCAGGTCTAAGATATGTCAGGCTAGTAACTTAGTCCTTTGGAATAGCAACACAGCTGTTACTGGGCCGGTACTAAACACGAAGGTCCTATTTGAAGTTATTTAAGTTTGTCGTGGGCTACATCGATAACATAATACCAGTTTAACCGCCTGCTCGTTTGCTGCTACTCTTATATCAATAAAAAGTAATAATCCAGGTTAAACCGTCCCTTGCAGTGCGGCCACGCACCGCGACTACTGGCCTCTACTTGCGATAATTCAGCTCATTTGCACAAATTACACAGGAATGCTTTAAAAAGTATTCTTCCAGTGATGGAAAACGTGTCGTCCGTGCCCACCACTTCTCGGAGTATTTAATTCTTCTCTGATGGCTTATCTCGTAACATACCAATGTCCCTTTAATATGGGAAAATGGTAATGAACTTCGTGTGAAGACGCGAGGACACCTGTAGGTCCCATTGCGAACCAGTCGTAATTATGGTAATGACGTTGTGAGAGTAAACCATGAAAGACACATCGGTAATCACAGGTATTTATCGCGGCTATTTGAATTTCATCGCGGGTTATTAGCTTTTCACTTCTTATGTATCATCTTAATGTCACGTTGATATTTGAATACGTTGCTACGTTGTGTGTGTAAGTACAATTAATTGACCAAAATAAATTCAAGAACAACCTCATGGATAGTATTTTTTCTTTTTATGGTATTTATGTATTGAACGCTAATTTAACAGATATAACATGTTGTTTATATCAATAATAACATAGACTTAATAGCTATTTAAAATTGCTTAATGGTTGTCATAATTGTAATTATAGGCGAAGACCACACGCGGTATAGCGAGTATAGTAGAATACCTTAAAATAGAAGAAATATATAAATTTTACATGTGTAAAGCCACGGCGAGTATGTGTAACATTAGAAAATTAAGAGAAACAAGGTATTTAGAAAAATGCAATCCGTCCACTTAACATTGTATATAGATCACGCTCTAACAATAGGAACTATTTAACTCGCACATTATTAAAATAAAAATTATGAGTTAAATAAATAAAACAATGATTTAAGAAATTAAGAAAACATTGTAATATAATAATCACAATTTCATCCATCCAATGTTACACTCTATCACAGTTACGAAATATTAGAACATATTTCTATGACTGATGCTCGCCACCAGATCGACAGAGCGCTCTCAATTAATTTCATTTCATTCTGAACGACTTCATCCTGCTAGCTGTTCGCTTGAAATGGTATCATCACCATAGCACTTTCCGCCGTAAGCAGAATTTGTATTTCGGTTTAATGGAATACCAGCAAGTCAATTCAAGCAATATTGATCTTATGAGGACCACGATAGTTTAAGGTAGGCGGCGTCATCAGTAACTGAAATGGTCACTTAAATTAAATTATACCATAATAATATTATTTAATATTACTTTTCCAAAGGATCGCTATTCGGTCATAAATAAGAACGTGGAAAAACACACGTTAACTGGTGACCAGTGAGATGGAGATCGTTAAACGATGTTGTTGATTCAGAGTATTGGAATACGCTTCTGCTCGGAATTGTGACATTAAATAATAGGAATGTAACGAGCGGAGTCAAAACTAATAAGCCGGGAAGCGGCAAGCGTTCCGAGAAGCGGCGGCAGGCGGTAGGCGCGAGAGTCAACAGCCGTGTGGACACAAGGCTAATTAAACATTCTTTGTCTCTCGTTGTGATGTGAACTATCCACCGATAGAACAAGCATCCGCAGAAGAGCCGCTACCACTCGCTGCCCTCGGAGTAACACAACGTAACGATCGGCCTTATTCCCTTACTACCCATCTTTTGATGTCACTACGGGTAGATAACGCGAGCACATAAAATGAATATCGTATGAATTGAATAAGTAAGCAGATTTTTATGTTGATACACTTAACATAATCAATAATTACCGCACAAAATATATCTATATCAAACTGCAATTTTCTTGTAGGTAGTCTGGATACCGCACTACGTAAATTATGCATTAACCTTTAAAATTTGGACAAAAGTTAATTAAGGCATCTAATAGTAATGTGGATTTGTATTAAACTAAAATCATGTTGTTCATTGCGATTGTTAGTAGACGGGGTTAACGGAAGAGACTTTGTCATTTGCGTTAGGTATTGAATAGTGATATAGTTACCAAGTTACCAACTTAAATTTACCTGTGACTGCGTGTTTATTCTACATATATGAGAGATTCGCTCAATGTGATTTTCGCGATAACATTATTAGATATGAATGTATAATTGCATTTATCGTGTGCTCAGTGTATCGACAAATTTAAATGTAACTACAATGCGAAAGGATAACGTTTGGAAAGTGAAACGGGGCAACGGTCTCTGTCGTTAATTGATCTTTGAGAAGCACGGCAGCTCGACGCGCTGTGTTTGGTGCGAGCGGCGCGACCTGTGTCGGGGACGTGTGAGGCGTCCCAAAGCCGGCCGCTGGGAGCGTACCGCTGCCGATCCTCAATGAATTATGGAAGCGCTGTTCAAACATGAGAAACAGTTCGGTTGAAGAAAGTATTTGTGGAACGATATGAATAGTCGTTTTGAATTCGATAAGTACCAGTAAATCAAATTTGACCACTTTGCGTGGTTGTGCGTGCCGTGATCCACCCCTTTCAAATTGTAACGCGAGCGGTACTGACTTGTTCTATATTAATAGAGTCCTTTAAGTCGTTTACATCACTGTTGATATTAACAACATTTGATATGTTAACGTTAAACAATTTAATAACAAATTGTCAGACTTCGCTTGAAACGTTATTAGGTGATACGGAATTTACGAAATTAGCTTAATGGTACTTTAACTTTACAGCTCCAGATGGTTGCACGAGGACGACGGGAGCAGGGAGACTTCATCACGGCCAGTCCGCATAATCTTCTGAGTCATAATAATCGTAAGCCTGAAGTTGACTAGCCTCAGGCACTCGCTCTTAGGAAGGGCCGTTGACGGAGGGCCTTGCAGAGCGTGCATGGCGGCGGCGACACGAGCTACAAGGCCGCGGCGGGAGTGTCGTCGACTGGTTGTTTGTTTTGTGAGGCTGCAGTGGCGGCCTTAATCTGATCGTTTCTTACTTTCAATCATCTCCGAGCTAGTGTGCTGAGGATAGGACGATATTGTACTTGGCATCAATACTTAATTGTGTACACTTACCGACACAATCAAACAATATTATTTTCGGTCCGGTTTTAACACGTTGTCCGTAGCCATCCTTCTGGATGGTAGAATGAGTTTGTACCATCCCAGTTATTACCAGTATTACACTATACAACAATCCATGAGTACGAACTGTGATGGTATATTTTTCAAGCAAAATGCACAACATCGATTTAGGAAGGCGGTCCTAAATCGAGGATCAGGCTATGGACAAGTATAACAACAAAAGTTATAGCTATTAATATATTATTATCTAGATCACTTGTTAATGCACAAAAGTTTGTGTTTAAAAAAATTTGCTTGGAACAACATTTCAAATCAATCACTAGTGTTATTGTAATTAACAATTTGAATTGATTAATAATTGTTTTTTTAATTTACCTACAACTAGGTCATGTCCACGTGACACAAGCGTAGTGCTGAGATTAACTCATGGAATCGGATAAAAGTCGCGCGGATAACAGCCGCGCGACGTGCGCCGCGATAACGGAATATTTATATTTGGGTTGCCTCGGCCGCTCCGGGCCGCGCGACTGCGCCGCCACCAGCGTGCGACAGTAAGTAGCACTCCTTCTATGTATCTCAGCAAAAACACAGCACTGCAATGCATCAATATCAAGGATGAGACGGCGGCCAAATTTGTGATCGACCCTGTTGTCATAGGCTGCTGTTTTTCATTGTTGACTTTATATATTGCTATCAAATGAGTATCATTGTGGTTTGGCGTGATGCAACAGCATCCCATGATACACGTGCAGGGTCGCTACTTTTGAGGCCTAACTAGACCCCTTTTTAAACTTAGCGATCGCATCCTTGAAACACAACTTACAAGTCGAATGTTCTAATGATACCAAGTTGCGAACTAACACCAATGTTCTTTAATAATCCTAGAGCCTGACTAGCCTCTGCGCCGCAGCCGCACCTATTGCTTCTGTGAAGCGAGTCTTGCGAATATTGTATAAGTTTAAAAGGCGGGGGCTGTGTGCCGGCATGGATGGGACGTGTAAGGTGGTCAATTTAGTCCTCGGGAGTAGCGACAGTGGCACAGGCGACCTCGTACAGGCCAATAGCGCAGTGTGGTGTCGGTTACGATCGTTGTGGGTTGCAGGGTCGCCCGTGCCGACACAACCGTGTTGCTACACTCGTGACTGTAAAAAACGGACATCATTGCCAACAAAGAAAACAATTTGAACCCGAGAGCATTCCTCGATCCGAAACGTTATAAAACTCTTAATTACAGAAGCAATCCCAGGAATATAGCTCTTTAATTGTTTTTGTTCGTTTGTCGTGATAGGTCAGTTATATTATTGCACGGTAACGAAATTTTGAACGATATTCAACTTAACATAAAAATTGGGTTTTAATTGCGACTCGAGACGGTGTAACGTGCGCGCGTGTGTGCGAGGGACATTAACTTTTGTTGTTGATAATATCATTATCTGTCGCATAACGGATCACGGATCAAATTAAACTACTTATAATACAACTAAATATTGTTTATATTGTATTGTTACAGACGTAGCCGGTTTAGTGGTGAAGTAGTTTACTTTGACTTACGAGTTATTTTTCAGTTTGAAGGATATGGGTTCCGGCACGTTTAGAATATACTTCTATGAGGCGACCAATATAGTTCTCACGAACAGCAACACAGCCATGATCGGCGAACTAGACCATGGTCCAATTTGAAGTTGATTACAGTTCTGATCATGATCATGATCTGTAGTCATCTTTTAAAAAAGAAAGAAAAATCTTTAAAGTTTCAACTTTGTATTGCTAAAAAGGGCTGAACAACATTGTAACATGATGATTCAAGTCCGTAAGTTATATCACTTCCCAATAATTCGAAAGGAAGAAATTAATAAGTCCAGACGGGTATGTCAGGCGAGTTTAGAAAATAGTTGCTTAAAATCTCAAATACAAGACAAGAGCCTTTCCTCGTGCAAACACTCGAACACTTAGCCTTCGCATCGCTGACAAACACTCTACCAGTGAACTAAACGGCTCCCACATACCAACTGCATGACATGACACACAAAATACTCATCGGTCCACGTACATCTCCTAATTACACAAATAATGCAACTTGAAGACTTCCGATCTTTGACCGGGCTGAAAACATTAAATACGAGTTTTTTTTATTGTTATAAGAGTAGCAAACGGACATGCAATTCACCTGGTGTTAAGCGAACGTTGCAGCCCTTGACAACTGTAACCAACCTCGAGTTGGAACATTGTCCATCTCGAGATCGGTCACAGCTGCGTTGCTA